>VYXB01003362.1:777991-810489 GCA_013397135.1 Pachyramphus minor | reverse complement strand
CACAGGGGGATCCTGTCCCAGCAAGGCCAAGGGGTCTCTGTGAGAACAGGAGGGGGTGCCCCAGGAGGGCACAGCAGGTTCAGAGCAGTTCTGTGGCACCTCAGGGGATGTACGTAAGAATATATATATAAATATATATTTAGATATATTTAGAATATATAGCTTGAATACATATTTAAGAACACTATTCCCCAGGGACATATAAGAAAGGGGAAATGCTACCTGGCCACTCCAAAATGAGTCCTGGCTCCCCTGTTCTCTTTCCCTCCTCTCCTACCCCCTGCTTGCTTCACAGGAGGGTGACATTACCCACAGTGCTTGCTCTGTCCTCGTATTCCTATCAGGCAGTAATGCTCACAGTCACAAAGGAGAGGACCCGTTGCCACCAGGCAATGACAGCAGAAGTCCAAACCACGAGCACCCAGATCTACCAGTTCTGCACCAGGAAGATTTAAACAGTACCTACATCTCATCTTAAACTAGGATTTTAAATTTTTTTTTGTTTAAAACATTATCCCAACACATTATAAAACCTGCCTCTTCTTAAACATTTTTATTACTATGTTCTCAGAAGGAAAAATGAAAGATTTTCCTATGGATTTGTAGCTGAACTACTGTAGTGAAGTTATTTTTCATACATGCCTGCAGCAAAGCCACAATCTGGAGCTCCAGGCCAGCCGTGCTGCCATGGCAAGCACACACACACCACCTGAAACACCCGAACCCATTTTGCTCTTACAGTACATAAGCAAGCTTAGAACATGATGTTAATCTTACAGCATAATAATTACCTAAAAGGAACTAATATCAGCACATACCAAACCCTTACTTTACAGCATTTTTTTATACATAAGCTGCAAGGTGTTACAAAAAGCCTCTAAAATATCTATCCAATGTTATTCTAAATCCTTCCCCTTTCCCTCTTCAGATGCAGCAGTCCATCAGGGGAAGAAGAACAGCCTTCTCAGAAAGGAGAAAGGATGTAAGAAAGGACTGAAGAAGCCAGATTCAAGTTCACTTACGCAAATAGAAAGGGAGGCACCTGCTCCCATGTTAGACTGCAGCAGAATGCCAATATTTCAACTGTGCTGCTCAGAAGACACCATCACCTTTCTTCCCCTCACAAATCCATGCAATCCAGCCAAAGCCAATTGCAGCCAATGGGCTGTTACTCCGCAATTAACTTTTCACAGTATAATTGCCAGGCACCATCCTAATCAGTGGTTTCACTCCAGATTTTGTGGAAGGTAGAAATTAACTGCTAGTAAAAGTATATTCCTTGTAGCCAGCACTTCCCTCTGGAGGCACCCTGCGCAAGCTGAGGGCTGTGTTACCATCAGGAGATGTTTCCATGGCACCTAACACACACAATGCCACAGCTTCCTGAAGCACAATGATCCTGTGTGTGCTATTTACTTTGCAGTGGGTTTTTGCAATACAGGTTTGTAGACATTTATACTGCCTGCTGTCTACTCTGCCTGCTAGGAGCCACAAGCAAAATATTTGTGAGATGGCCCACAGTGTATACATATTATTTTTACATGTTTATATAACATCTGTACAATTATTTTGGCAAACATACAAGCAAGGATCCATCCAGCCTTTAGAATGTGGAAGATACAGCTAAGCCCAACATCTTCTTTATAATTCTTTCAGATACAAAGTCTGAGAAATAAGCCACAAGGAAACAAGTAATATTGCAGTTAAATCTAATTGGGGGAGGTTCTTAATACAAGTTTAGTAGGTCCAAACAAAAAGACCCAAAACACACAAAGCAAATACAGGTGCTGAGACAGATCCCCTTGGTGGAGTACTAGAAAAGGAGTTACTTCACCAACACACTGTACTGCTGGTGCAGCACAAATGGCAGAGAACATTCCCTCCTCTTCAAAGAGAGCACCACTTAAAAAACTGTGTAGATTTTTAGTGTACTCACCTTTCCACAGAAATGCCACAACAAGGTCCGGATAATACTGTAGTTTAAGACTTTCCTGCTCTACCTGCCAGGGCCAGCACAACAAGCCTTCTAATCACCCCAGCTGGGTCAGCCTGGCCTTGGCACTGTAGATATGCCCATTGTCTCACACAGGCTCCACCTGTGCCCCTCATGAGTGCAGACAACCTTCACCTGTGCCCCTCATCAGTGCAGACAAGTTCCACCTGTGCCCCTCATCAGTGCAGACAAGCTCCACCTGTGCCCCTCATCAGTGCAGACAACCTTCACCTGTGCCCCTCATCAGTGCAGACAACCTTCACCTGTGCCCCTCATCAGTGCAGACAACCTTCACCTGTGCCCCTCATCAGTGCAGACAACCTTCACCTGTGCCCCTCATCTCTGCAGACAACCTTCACCTGTGTCCCTCATCTCTGCAGACAAGCTCCACCTGTGCTCATCACCACAGCTGTGGCTGCTTGAGGGGCCCTGCGCCTGCCCCCCAACACCACCACCACCACCTCAGCCACCTCATGGCCTGTTGCAGCTGCTGTCCCCCTAACACTGCTTCATGTAAAAGTGGCTGCTAAAACAGAGAAAAAAATGTGTTGGTCCTCCCATATCACCTGTTTGGGTGCCCTCCCACAGCAGCGTGGTGTGCAGTGTTCATGTCTGAGAGGATGCAAGGGGACATTTTGATGTGTGACATCCCCTCCCCACTGCATTCAAATCCTCTGCCCTCCAGCCACCACAAGCAGTGCTTTCCCACCCTCCATGCCTTTACACACCTTATCACCATGTTTGCAAGGCAGCTGGAGAAGGAACAGCTCCCCCACCTTTGCTGCATCCCTTCAGGACAGCACAGGGCACTCAGAGCCACCAGTGCTTCAGCCAACCATGCCTCTGAGCTGGCAGCAATTTGCACTCTGCAGAGAAACCTCTCACAAAAAGGCCTCTGCAAAAATAATAAAATAAAAATAAAAAAAGTCAACAACTCTCTTAACTCTTGGATCCCTGCCCCACAGCACATTTCCATGTTCCATCATACTGGATGCCAGAGGAGTCATTCTGCTGACATGTCAATCCTCTCTGCTTCAGCTGAGCATGCAAACCGTAATAAAAATCCATTTAAAGCAACAGGTTCTCTGCCTGGGCAGCAGGTACAACTTTTATCTGTTAGATCGTTACAGGGTAAAAAAGGCAGCGACAACTGCAATCAGCCTCTTGGTCTGTACTGCTCCTCTAACTGCAATTATTGAAGAATTTACTTTCAAGTCCTGCCTGCAAAATTCAGCAATGCTCACAGAAAATGAACACGTCTCTGTTCCCCAGGAAGCCTGCAGCAGCTAGAGGGCACACGAGGCTTGCCAGAGAGGTGGTCCTACAAACCTCACTGCAGACAGAGCAAGTAGCCCCAAACCCTGGGCAGGATTTTCCTGGCATACCAGGTAACGCGGCTCGAAGGGACGATTTCTCCCTCGCTGTTTTACAAAGAGCAAGCGGCCGCAGGCAGCACAACTTGAACATGTAACTGCTCATACTGTGTAGCTGCAATTCTAACCCTTCCTTCGCAACCTCTGGATCAAAGTCAGCCCCTGCAGGACTTCAGATATATGAAAAGGATTCGTGGTGCTTTGAGAAGCCACCCTGACTTCAAGGGCTGCGACTAAATGAAAACCAAAGCTTTTGGTCTTCCAGCACCCAGGGGAGGGTTTGTGAAGTTTGTGGCTCTGGGCAGTGTGAGGGGCCGGAGAAGCATCGGGGGTTGCCTTTGTACTCTCTTCACTGAGGCCGTGGCCTCCAGCTACTGAAAGGACTGCTTGTGAGGGTTGCTGATGTCTCAAAAAGATAAAGGAAGGATAAACATGAAAGGAAAACAGAAAAGTTTGGTTTTCCTGCTTAGAAAACAAGCAGGTTTTACAGAAGCATTAGGAACAGCAACATCCCTGTGAGAGAGGGCAGAGGTACATCCGCTGTCAGCAGCAGTTAAAAAAAAAATAGCAGCAAAGAAAAATAATTAACTGAGGCTTCATGGTTCATTTAAATTTTCCTTCAAAGCTGCAAGCAGCCTGCTCTGCTAACCTAGTGATCTGCATCTCAGCTTTGGGAGCCTCCAAGCATCCAGCCAAATAGGAAAGAAAGCCCTTCCTGGTGGGCAAGAGCTGAGCAGTGGAGCGCGTATGCCCTGCAGGGAGGCCACGGTGGGGATGGGAAGTGGGCAGTCCTGCTGTGCTGCTCTCCCTGCTGTGGACCAGATCCAGCTGGAGAGGCTGTGGTGGCTTTGGATTAGGAGTAAACACTGGGGTAAGCAGCCCTGCTGATGCCAGCATACAGTGCTGATTTAAAAGATCAATACTGTATGTTTTTCATTTAAAGCATTGTTCACCATAAATACTGTGTTTCGGTCACACTGCTTATCTTCTCGTATCTACTGTTATCCTAAACTAGAATTTGTGATGCCTTGATTTTAATTGCATTGAGACCTTGATGTATTCTTTCTTCTATTCTTTAAGTGGACATCTTAAGAGAAGATAAACCTTACCAGCATGTCAGAAAGTCAGAGAACATCAAAAACACAAAATAATCAGATCATCACTGAATTTTTCTCTTCTGAGAAAGAGTCCAGCCCCTCTGTGACTGCTCTGTTGGAGGTGCTGGATTATGCTGTTGATACAGGAAGATTATGAACTGACTACGTTTTACCTGAAACACTGAACATTACAAGGTCACATGATCAACCTCTAGGTCATTTGAGCTGCTTTAAAAACCTCTTATTCCCACATATCAAAATAAATGCCAACCTGGTGGAGGAGAAGGCCATTCCACAGGAAGGGTAGCATTCCACAGGACCTCACAGCTGATGTGCCCCAGACAGCTGGTCAGAGCCTCCCAGCAGTGAAACCCCACCTCTTGCCCACCCCAGAGCTGGGGCTTGGGGAAAACATGAGGTAAAAATGGCCAAACAGCTCCTGTGGGAACTGAGGGAATCAGAGAAGGCACTGAAAGACCAAAGAAACAAGAAGCTGATGTTGCAGCAGGACTTCAGCGCATTGCTCAGAACTGCTTAGAAAGCACAGTTTGACTGGGGTGGGCAACTCAGATAAAAGTCACTGGGGTAAGTTGAACCACTATTGCTCTGACTTTGCAGTTTGTATTGACTTTTTAAAAATAGGATAAAACACCACAACAAGCTCATGAACCCATGTCAAATGAGTGTGTGCTGATCTCTTACACTTCAGCAGGTAGGAGACTAGAAATGCTAAAAAGCCCTAGTGATTTGTCTGGATAGAAGAAAACCAGAAAAATTATATTGTTTGCTTGACTTAGAATGCTCAAAACTGTCCTGTTCAGGAATGTATTTTTTTCCTTTCTCTATGTAATCTTTTGGAAACAGCATTATCATCTGCTAAACGCACTATGGTATATTGGTTGCACCATCTCATTCTTGACAACCCTCGTGAGCTAAGCCCATAAAAGCATCCCTGAATTATCACAAAAAAACAGTCAGGGTCTGATATACACAGATGAGATTCTGTCAGACAAACCTGTCTGACTGGCTTTCCAAGCAGGTTTTCATTTCACAAACACCATTTGTGTATTTCATTCCAATTCCTCACGAGCCACTTTAAACTGAAAATGAGTAAGTTCTGAAAATTTGCTCATGTTATAGTATATGGACCTGGTATATAAACTCTAGGGATTCTCAAAAAAAAAGGAAAAAATGGAAATATGAGTTATAACCAAGACAGAAGTACAGACAGGGAAAAATGCATCTAGTATTAGGTAATCATTGGCATGAAACAAGGCATCTCTATTTTGATTACTACCATATCAATATAAGTTTTCCTACATCTTAGCTGCTAAAAGTCGTAATACAGACTTAAAGACTGGTTGCCACATATCCCTCATCACAATAATCTGACTGCCAACTGTGTCTACTCACCAAGTCAAATTATCAGGCAGAGTTGCTGTCCTGACAAGAAAGCAGCTCTCCCCTGCTGCTACTTGCATTTCTTTTCACTGTGCTTATGGAACAAGTACACAGGCCACAACCCCTCCTGCCAGGCAAGCCCTTGCCAGCTGCCAGCAGCATCTCCTCTGACTTCATTTGTGCTCACAGCTGATCAGATGGTCTCCTGGGGATGTGGGTGCCCAGGGCCAAAGATGGGTATGTCTGCTCAGCCAGTGCCAGGCAGGCACATGGGAACTGCCCCTTCTCCACCAGCCAGGCACATACTAGGCCAGTGCTGTGCCTGAGCAAATATCTCCTGAGTCATGGCAAGGCTCTGTCTTACTGTAGACACAGCACCTGGCAAGCTTGGTGTTGCTTCTCTCTATCTGGACCCATCTCTGGCAAGGGATGTGTTGGTGTCCTGAGGTGGCTCAGCAGAGCCTGTTTCCAGGCAGCTGAATTACAGGCATGTGGAGAACTGCCCAATGAAACAGTGGGAGGCAAATGCTCAGACTGCTTGCTGGCCTTTTTTTGTCTTCCCAGCGCATTAAACTCTTTAGCATCATTTTTCTTTTAAAGGCTTTTTGAAAAGTGTGCAGAAAGCTGCACACTTCCTTGGCAACTTTGCAGAACTGAAAGTGAGTGGTAAGCGACAGGTCAGTAACTGTCAATACTCTTCTTCTGGAGTGGAATGTCATAAAGGTTGTTTTGGAGCCTGCCCTTCTCTGCTTCCTGTTTTGAACTTCATTTTCTTCCTCTAATCTCCACCTGGCACTTAAACCCCTTAATTTTCTTGATGCTGTTCCAAGGAAAACAAGTCAGCATTCAAAATCCAGTATTACTTCATTATCTAAAGGCACTATCTTGCTGTTGCAGCTAAAGAGCAGAACAACAGCAAAAATAGCCACAGGCTGAAAACTCTCATAATGAAGCAAGTAAAGCGTTTTTTAGGCCCTACAAATTATTTAAAGTCCATATTTCTATTGTATTTCAGTCTATATCGTGAAATTGGCCGATCCCAGGTTTATTTCTCCAAGAAACCGGAAGCTAAAAAGCAAAACACAAAGCAACACAAAACTTTTGTAATCATGGTTTGTTCTCTGCCTGCTCATTTTCAAAGGGAATTTGAAATGTTGGAATAGTTTCAGCAAAAGCTGCAAGCACCAGGCCAGTTTCTGCATCCCCAGTCATGCTCTCAGGAAGACAGACCTCCCGTGAGCCTCCATCCACAAGCTGCTCACTGATTCCTGCCACCCTCCCACAGCTGAAGGGAAACAGCTTCAAGCTTCAGCTCTAGACAGCTCATGGTCTATGATTCTCTTGTTGAAGCAACTGTCTCTGGCACCATATGATACCATTTTTCATAAATAATACAGTTTCTATGCCATATTACCTCTTTGAGGAGCTGTAAAGAAATAAAACAAGATTAGTCCTTGCCTCCTCTCTGCCTCTAGCTTGCACAGTACCTGAGATGGGGATAAAAAAAAAAAAAAAAAAAAAGAAAAAGGAGGAATACAGTAAGTAGAGGCTTCAGCATTCTCTTGCACCATGGACACACGTAACAGCCAGGCAGAGGCAGCTTTTCATCTGCATTTTTCTGATGGCATAGAACCCAGTCCTTACTGGTTCAACATTGTTTCAAAAGAGTTGCTCCTATTATGTTCAATTATCTCTGCCTCCTGCAGTCTTGTGATACTGGTTCCTGAACAAAATCAGGGAAAACTCAAAAAAAGGTGGAAAACCCTTGAATAGGAGATCTTCCTTCCCTCCAGAAGATCCAAGATGGCAGAAGCATCTCCATCAAGCCTTTCAGTCCCAGGTGAGATGATGAAACCTCAGGTTCAGTAATTCAGTCTGGGATATGCAAATTCAGGTCTCCTGTTTCTAAAGCAACCAGCTAATGGTATTCTCAGTGGGAGTATCTCTCTCTCCCAGGAATCTTTCTGCTAGACAAAATGGTTATTCACACACCCAGAATAGTGACTACTTAATTGTTACCTATAATGGATACACCAGGGAGACACCACATTGTCAAGCCTAGTCTCATAAATGTACTTTTTCATTCCTTACTTCTTCACAGCACCTCCACATGACTGCTTAATTAGAATCAAATAGTATTTAATTAAGCATTTTTGTGATCCCTTGCATAACCTCATACAGAGTATTTATTGTAATTCAAGATATGCCAGATAGTTTCAGTTATCCTGATTTGCAAAGATAGTCCCCTAAGTAATGCAGAGCAGCGAGAGAGCCACTCCAGCCCAGGGACATTTTAATTAAAAAGCACAGTAACGTGATTTCAACAGAAGACAGCGTGACCTAATACAACCTGATATGCATGTCATATATCAAATTTTAAGGTTATAACCACAAAACCCCACACAATTTAGATATGATCTATAAACACAGAGTTGGCCAGAGCACTGGACATTTACAAAACTGGGTGTAAGTATTCATCTTGTTACTCAGTAGCATCTAGTTATTGCTGTTAATCACTGAAAACATGTTTACTTTTCAACATGAGCTGTGACACAGGGAAAGGAGGAAAGAGTTTAGTCGGGTGATTTTTCAGCCTGTAATGAGAGAAACAGTGAGGGGAAAAAACATTAATTTGAGCTAAAAGAAATAGGTTTTTCAAGCTTAACTGAGCAAGTAAGATTAAGCTCGGAGCCAAAGGCAGCTGGGAACAGCGTTTGCTGCAGTCTCACCTCACAGGGTCATGACTGCACAGGCAGCTTATAAAGGGATTGCTCCAAGTTCCTTCCCAGCCAGTGCTGTGGTGCAGTAAGGCATGTTGTGCTATCAGTTACACGAGAGCTCACACCACAAAAACATCAAGCTAATCTTGGTTTTAAAAACAAAAAAGAAAAGAAAACAAAAACCACAACAAAAAAGGCATTTCCAGAGGTTCCGTGAGTGGGTTTTACAACAAAGCACCCACAACGATGCACTGCTGGGTGCCCTAAGCAAACACTTCCAGTGGCAGAAAACACCAACTCAAAACCATGTCCTGGAGACTCACTGTACCTAATCTCTCTGCCGCAGCACTGGGGCTCAGCAAGGAACGGGTGCGGGGATGCTCCCGAGGATGAAGACTCCCGAGGTCCACATTAAACAACTGAGCACCACATGATATTCCTTGTTGCACACTAATGGGGAGACTGGAGGTACCCATGTGTTGAACCTCCCGCCCCAGGCATGTGTTCTCCTCCCTCTCACCTTATGCCTGCTGACAAAACTGCAGCAGACACAGCACAACAGCTGCACCTGACACAGGAGAACAAGGAGAAGAAAGCATAGCAGTGAGACCCCGGAGCCAAAGGACCTACCCCATCTTCACTCTTCCTTTTCATACGTGTACAAGGCTCCCATTCCTCAGTAAATGAAAGCCTTGAGCATCTGCAGGCAGAGTAGTTGAGAAATCTGCACACATACCAGTCATATTTTATTCTCTTTATATAGCTCTGGACAAGAATTTCAGCAATTGCTCATGTCAGATATCTCGGCCTCTAGTTTCTGGCAACATGAAGTGATAAAAGGCTAATAAACTCAATTTGGACTGATGTGATGATTTAATAATAATGAGAAAAACCCAACCAAGCAAATACTCCACATATTGAACATAGATAGCTAAAGCTGAGCAACAGTGTAGTTGTAAAAAACTATGGACACAGGAAAGAAAACTAACATAAGATACTGTTGCTGAAAGTGTGAGGACATAACCAATGAGAACATAAAAGAAAGGAGTCAAACTTTCCCCACAGAGCCATGAAAGCAACAACAAACCAGAAACAGAGCAGCTATTTTGAGAAACCTGAAATCACTATGTCATGGCAGATGGGTTAAACTAGACGACTTTTAAAGGTACCTTTCAATTGAAATCATTCTACGATTTAGTTCCTGCAACAAATTCATTACATGATACAGCATGGTTCAAGTTGAGCATGTGTCTATTGCCCCTAAGAACTGTTTTGATTGTTTTAAAAAACATCATTTAAAAGAAAAAAATATCTTTTGTCAAAAAAAAAAAAAGTAAAAAGCAAAATGGATTTTGGTAATCTGAGAGCACACTCTCTGAAGAGTCTCTAAAGACTGTTTCTTGTAAGACTGACAAGTCTTTAACTTGGCTCTTCAGCATAATTGAGTCTATAGTAAAACATGACTGAAAGGAGTCCTTTGAATTTGAGAAATTTTTTTACATAAGAAAGCCTCTTTTACCACTTCCTTTGACATACCTGTCCAATTTCAGTAACATTTATCATTTTGCCATGTTTAATCTGACTGATATTATGCTCGCCCCAACGTAGTCAACATATGTGTATGTGAAGGGCCCTCCTGAAAGGCCTGAAGTGAATTATCTCTGCAATAAAAAATACCTCAGTGTCAGTTTAATGCTATGCAAACATCTCAATCAATTTTTATAGCCCTTACTCAGCACATTGTTCAATGTCAGTGCAGGACGCAGGAATACAGTATCAGCATGATGTAGACAAATTAACAGCCACTGAAGGAATGTAATCCATTTCTGCAGCTAATGATAACACCCATCAATTGAGCAAGTCACAGAATAGCCTTTAAACATAATAAAACTTAGCAGTTTCATTTGTCTGCTTACCAAAAAAGTAACCACAATAAACTTTCTTAAGATCTGCAAATTAGATGATAAGTGTTCTATTCATGACTGATTTCACAGTAACAAATTTATTTACGCAATAAACAACAACTTTTTCTTCTACAATGAAGAATAATTATTTAAGCATTTCATTCTTTCTGTTCCAGATATGTTTGTCAGGAACTTGAAAACTCAAGAGGACCCAGAATTTAATTCTTCATGGCAAACTCTTTGCCTACCTCTACCATCTCTGCCACCCTGTCAAGGCCAATGACCTACATTTTGGTCATTGAGGCACAAATAATCACGTTGTACCTTACCTGCCACCTTCCAAACAATATTTGAACCTATACACTGACTTGAATGAATCAAGAAGACGGAAGAAGGAAAGGCTCTCAGATAATACAAAACTTGCAACATCTTTGGAAATCTCTTCTTGGAAAAGGACCCTGCAAAACTAGAAAAGGAAAATGCAAAAAACCTGAAACATTAAATCCTGGGTCCTGTTTGTCAATTAAAGACAAGGTTAGTACAGTCAAAGTGCTCAAAAAACTGGCTGGGGTGAGGTGTCCTAACACATATCGCCTGCAGTGGCAAATAAAATTCAACAGTCAGGGCTCTTTCCTCACTGATGGGTAGGGTTACATCAGGAAACTATTACAGATCAGTAGTCGTATTTCCAAACATATAAGGCTGACTAATAATAGACTCCATTTCCATTGCAAAAGTGTGCTACATAGCACCCAATCATTAACATTAATTCCAGCTGAATTTTCTTCAAAGTGACAATTAATTTAACATCAGTTTCATATTTAAAGAACTCAGACTGGATTGTTGGTAGGAAGTGAGGCTTTGACAGACTAATCTGAAGGCACACATGCCCTGATTATACCCAGTATATCACTGCAGTTTCTTTAAGATGCATAAAATATGGTATTCCTTTTATATACATGTGGTGAAATTTGACTACAGCTGCCACACAGCACATAAAATGATCTATATCAGATATCCAGCACTACGATTTGGAATTGGAGTTGTGTGTAGACCTCTACTGAGTACTCAGTAGTTTTTCCACATGCACTGAATAAGCAATCCAGGAAGAAAACACACACAGTAGTTACACCCAGCTGAAAAATCGATGGAAAAAAACATAAAAATAAAGAGAAAAACTAACTGCATCTTTATTTTTATAAAGTTTTAATTCAAACAAGCAGAAGTGAATCCCAAAAAGTCAGCAAAAACTGTTTGAAGCCAAGCTGGATTTTCCTGCCCTGGACCAGAAGAGAGAACATTTACTTGCATTAAGGTCTGCCCAACTTAGATGTTGCATCGCTCTTGCTTAATGAGGTGTGCAAACACAGTAACTGTGCACAGCACTTTGACAATAAAGTTTGCTCATTACATGCCTGGGTTTTACCTTAAGGATTATTTATGAACCAGAATCACATTAGAATTTGAGGCCCACAGTACTGTGGAGAACCAGCTGGGCATTTGCAGGCAACCATCCAGGATGTAACTCCTGACTAAGATCTTGTACCTCACCCAAGGCTTGCAACATGCTCCACTAAACTTTAAATCTACAGCAAGGAGCCAAAGCGCACAGGACGTGCCACCCGAGGAGAGATTTCTGAGACTGCTGCGCAAGAGCAGCCAGACCCATCCCTGGCACGGGAGCAGCTATGTAAGCAAAAGCTATTGCACAGGGCACACAGGGCAGTGCAGAGCTACCAGAGTCATCCTGCCTTTGCTGCAGCACCTGGAAAGGCTTCGACATCACAGAATGTTCCCTCAGTCATGCCAGCACAAAGCCAGCACACACACATGGGTAGGCTGCAGCTGGAGAGGCAGTGGCTTTCAGGGGCTCTCTCTTCACTGGCTTGTTTGGTGTTCAAGTGTTGCAACTGTTTCCACATCAACTTTCCCTGAACCTCTTATTTTAACCCTCCCCTATGATTTTTCTTGCTCCCTGTTACCAACTTTTCTCCTTGCTATATCCATTCCAAAAATGACAGCAGAGATGACACTTCTGTCACATTTTCCCTTTTCTCATCAGGTCTACCTTGTTGAAAGCTCTACTACTTAGCTCTCTGCAGTAGGTTCAGCCCACTCAACTGTGGCTGTGCAACAAGAGAGGCCCCCAGTACCTCCAGACCATGCGTGACTTACTCACCTGTGGGCTTCTGTGAGCACATCCCCAACTTTGACCTAAAGATCACGAACTTTCATAACCAAGCCAGCATTTCTTTTCATGGTTTCAACAATCACATTTATTCCTTGGTTTAAAATGTTTTGGTTCAACAGTTTTATAAACAGACTTCACAAAATGTGCAATATTTATAAACACAGTTCTTAGTTGTAGTGGTAGTAAGAATATTTACTTTCGTCATAATGTTCACTTCAGTTATGCAACATAAGGTTGATTTGTTTCCCCTCTTCTCTCTCCTGCAACTGTCACTTCATTGTAAATTGCAGAGACTTTAAAAAGACAAAAAGTTAATCTAAGCATGATGTTAAAAGCACCTTACCATGGTATTACATTCTAATAAGGCAAATTTTTGTTTTGTAAAGCCTGATTGTGCAACTTGGAGACCTAAAAAAAAAGGTGACAGAAATGCCAACCTTCTCCTACAAGGAACAGGCCTTCTTTTTTGCTTTAAAATTTTCACCTCTCCATACCACCCCCTTTTAAAGAAAAAAGTACAGCTGATAATACAGCAGAACATACCCCTTACAGGGTCAAAGGAAATTACAGTAGACAAAGGCTGGAAACATGGTGCACAGTAGACAAAATAAGACCGTTTTTAAAAATAACATTAAAAAAAGAAAGAAAGAAAGAAGAAGTAACTGAACAACAAGAACAAGCAACAATGGAATTTTTCTAGTGGAAGAGGATTTGTGGGCTTCATAAATAAGTGGAAAATTACTAAAATACTCTGCTATATAATATAAAAAGGCGCAAAGTGTTTTCCAGTTGTCACCTAAGCGCTAGATGCAACTTTGTAGGAGTAAGTATTTGGAGGCAGCTTTGAGCTCTGGTTGGTGCAGGTATTCCAGCAGGGCAACGCTGCCAACAGCAGGAGAAATCCACCCAGCAAGACACAAAAGCCACTGAAATAGAAGGCAGTGTCGTACTCCTGCGTCCAGTCGTAAAACCAACCTGGGGGTGGAGATAAGAGAGAAGCGCATCAGAGAGGAGTTAATTGTAAGCACTGTTAAGTTAGAGAAACACCACAGAAAAATAAAATAAAATAAGCCAAACCTATAACAGTTTGACCACTTAAGTCACGAAATGTGCTTTTCCCCAAAGCCGAAACAAGCACACAATCAGCTGGCCAGCTCAAGGCAATCAGGCTCTGATTTTTGATGACGATTTTGATTTCACCTTGCCGTTATTATTAGGATGAACCAGAACTACTCACATGCAAATTAATTCTGTCTGGTCTTGACCAGCTCATGTCCAGTTTGTACCATCTGCCTTGACCTTACCTACGATTGGTGGTCCGAGGCTGTTTCCGAGTCCAGCGAAGAACATCAGTATCCCGTACGCGTGAGTCAGCTTCTCAATTCCCACAGTCTTCGTCGTTACATACGGAAAAATCGACCAGTTCCCAGTCAGAAAACCCAAAATCCCAGAAAGCATTGCTAATGTAAGGTAACTTCTGGCAAATGGAATTGCAAACAAGGCCAGTCCTGTCATTAATAAGGTAGTTACATACAGATATAAAGTGTTAACCCACTTGAAATCTGCCAGTATTCCTAAAATAAGTTTGCCAACAGTAGTCATAATGCCAATAATGGAAATAAGGGGCATATAATAGTCATCTTCATTAATGTTTGCACTTCTTGCTACATCTTCCATGAGCAGAGAAGGAGGAAATCCACCAATATCAAAGAGCAAGATGGCAACAAAGAGAGCTGAAAATACTTTGTTCTTAAAAAGAACCATGGTTTCCTTCCAGTAGGTCAAATAGAGCTGCCACTTCCTTTTGGCAAGTTGCTTGCAGAAGTTTGTCTGTTCTACAACTTTCTTTTTATAAGTGTCTTTCTCATTTACATTTATTGAGCTCAATACATTCTTATTTAAAATGCTATCCTGTTTGCAGTCAGGCACATTGTTCACACATTTTTCATCAACGTAGCCCTTTTCAAGGATGCTTATGTTTTCTTCAACAGTCTTTTCTTTTTCATGGTAAACAAAATATTGATCTGGGACTTTGTCTACACACGGTTTTTCTGGTGGAGGAGAACCTGATGACTCCAGTGGTCTCATTAGGCTGCCACATGCCAATATATTTAGAGACAGAGCACCAACTATTAGCAGACAACCATCCAGTCCATATAGCTCAATAAGCGCTCTCTGCAATGCTGCATATATGAAGAGTCCAACACTTGAACCTATAAGAGGAAAATAAGACCAGTTCTGACTGAAAAACTGAGAACATTCTTCAACACTAACAAAATTACACAATTTAGCAGCTATGAATACACTGTCACAGGAACAGTAAGTCATTTGTGCTCCTCTCTGCTCAGTCCAATGAACCAGTAAGTCATCATCCCACCTGAAGTTACCATTTCTTTACTGATTATCCACAAAAATCTGAGCAATTTATGACAATTAGCACTAGAGTAGGCACTTTAGAAACAAGTAAGATCAACACTATATCTGCTGAAAAACATAAAAGAACGATTAAGCCATCCTTTTGCCATGCAATCACATACACGTGTCCCTTCAGGTACCATTCTGAGTTAAAACAGAATTTCACACCTCAGCAGTTTCCCCTTTCTCCTCCTCACTGCCACCTTTCTCCTCTAAGGCAGGAACACACCAGGGGTTCACCAAGAGCCCTTTTAGAAACAGCCCTTGACTGCCTGCTGTTTAAGGAGTGGGGCTCACCTGGTGGGACTTTGTTCCAAAGGCAGCTCTGAAGCTCTACAGGACTAAACATGCACTTGAGGAATTTGGCAATTCAGAAGGAAACACTGAAGAGTTAGCAAGTACTATGAGCACAAGCATTTAATGCAATCCCACTAATTTAAAGAAAAAGCTTTTTGTTGAAGTGAACAGAGACCCATTGTAACCAATGGATGTGCTCCCACAAATACAGAGCATTGGTTCTTCAAGTCAATTTAAAGACAAACTTTAAAATGATTTGCTGAAGATGGTCTCTAAGTTACAGCAAAGCCATTTATATGCTTTGGTGCTAAACATAGGAAAAAATAATTACAAAATGCATACTTGTTTTGTTTTACAGGTACTAAAATTAACCAGGGTTCAATAAGATCAGATTTTAAGGTAGACTACCTAGAATCCTAACAAAAGCCCCTGAAAATGATTCCAAGAAACATTTCTGCAGAAGTTCCGTTACATATATATGGTGTGGGCCTGGTATCAGTATCTCACAACTCTGACTATACTGGCCATGCCTCTCCTCACTAACAGCTACAGATCAGAGCAGATATTTTCCATACCATCTGGAAAACAAGGCATGGGACAACAGCTGTCTAACAGTTCCTACTGAATTCTTCTTGGTGTGAAGGACAACATCACACAACCTGAAGGCCCAGAGACAGGGAAAGAAAGACTGCTCAGTATACTCATAAGAATTTTCCTTGTATTATCAGAGGTTCATTTCTCTAGGATCACTTCAACATACATGGATGAAAAAAGCTGGGATGAGCCTTTGGAATACTTCAGAATTTAGTTCCTCTTTGACTGGAAAGTAAAAAAAATATTACAAATGTAAGCCCACATTTCAACTACTCCTGTAAAGGTGCAGCTAACGTGAGGTTATGGTGATCCGGTATTTATATCCTGCATCTCCAATCTCTTTCTCACCTCTGATCTTGTGTAAGAAGAGTGCTCTATGGAACACTTCCCTTCTTATTATCCATGGTAGACAGCCCAAGCTATGCCTGAGTCTGCTTTTATTTGAGTGAATATCCTTTTCTCACCCATATGAATAACCTATAGCAGACACCTGCAAGTGTAGTTACTATTTTATCTGAAGCCTGAATTTATATCTTCATTACTACTGATGTTTTGACTTAAGAAGTACTTCAGGAAGCAACTGAGAAAAATATAATCCCCTGTTTTTTATTGCCAGGGTAACAGTAGCTGTATCAGAGGTGAAAAGTCAGAGAGAATGACAATTAAAAGCCATACCTGTTGAAATCAGACCAAGTGCGAGGCCTCTGCGTTTGTCAAAATACTGGCAAGTGATGGTAACTGTTGCGGTGTACAAAAGGCCACATCCAAGACCTTGAGAAAGAGAGTTAGATATAAAACATGCTACATCCTCTGGGAGTCAGTGCCCCTTGTTATTCCTCAGGTAATACAGTAGTGTACTCTGGGTGCAGAGGTACCTCAACTCTGGCTCAGCAACAGCCACACGAGCCTCCCACTGCCAGGGTGACTAAGCTGCTGCACTGTCCCACCTCCTTCCCCCTGAGCATCTCTGGCTGCTGAACTTGCATGGAGCAGGCTGGGTTTGAGTTTCTGTGCTGTGTGGAAGGTTACAAGGCTTTCAGCCCAGGGGGTGGCCCCAGAACTCAGCAGAGCTGCATCCACGGGCACCGTGCCCGGCCAGCACCACGCTGGGTCCCTGCTGGCCAGAGAAGTGCCCAAATTCCTGACACAGTTAATTTGATCAGCCACCCACAGCAGCCCTCTGCAGCACAGAGGGGCAGGTCACCACCTGCTAGGAGAACAGCACTTTCATGCTTCTAGCACAGCATTTTAGGTTCAATCCAATTATGTGGAGAACAACATTGCATCCTAATGATCTCTAATTTATCAAATTAGAATGAGTACATGACAGAATCCAGAGGAGGTGTTATTCCTTTAAGACTGACACTTCCTTCATGCCTGCAGACGACCTGCTTGATTCTAGCTCTTAAGTAAAATCTCAGCTTCTCCATCTCTTACAATTGTGTCAACAGAGGACAAACTGTTTTCAAACCCTGACGAATATGTACAGTGTTCTCATCTTTCACTCCATGGTAACAGCCTGCCCATGCAAAATCCCTCCCTGCCCAAAAGTAAAGTCTTCCTTGATAAATCAAGTACCAGACTACCACTACCTCTGTGAATCAGTTTCCCCTCTCATATTCATAAACCAGAACTCAAAATAATCAAGACCAAGTCTCAACGCGAAGGGAAGGCATTTCTTACCAACAACTATCCCATATGAGACATATAGAAAGTATATGTTAGGTGCAAAACTGCTCATCATGAGGCCCCCGGCCACCATAAAGCCGCTGAAGATCGCTACCGGTCTCGCTCCAAAAGATGATACACATATACTGCAGACAGGACCTAGAGGGAAAGCAGGAAAAACATTCCTAGTAAATACCAGCACCAAGAAGAACTTTTAAAATGTCAGTCTGGGGAAATGGTTCTCATTATAATTATTTAAATATAGCATTACATTAAATAACAAATCAGAGTACTTTTTACTTTTTACAGGGTTCTTTGAAACAGTCGGTTATAAAAACATTCCAGGTCAGGCTTGTCAGATTTTTGCACAAGGAGAAAGTGATATCAAGACCGTGAAAGGATACCAGGGCTGGGAGGGAAAGAGGGAACAAAACATTCCTTAAACATGGGATGATGGATACACACTGGACTGTAACAGTGTCACAACACACATAAGGACTTGGACAAAGGCTCTGAAAAGAATCTTCATCCAGGGATACCAAACCAAGATAGACCATCACCCAGGCTTCAAGAAAGCAGGTATGTTTTGACAGAGCCCAAAACCTGTGCTTCAGAAGGGCAGTATCTGCATTCATCCTGATATTACATTTATAAAACTGAAATGGAAAAATAGTAACTTCTGATCATAATCACAGTAAGAATGCCACCTGGTGCTTACACAGAGGAAATAGCTGTTGATATACAGATAAACAGATATACAGATAAAGACAAACAGTACTCTTCCCTGATTTCTGAGGAAATTAAATATCTGCTAGTCAGTATTCTACCAAATAACTCTTTACTACCTATCCTGGTTTCAACTGTAAAACTACAGAAAATAAAAGGCACTTCTTGAGAATATCCAGGGCAACATCCATGAAATTTGGAAGAGCTTTCTCCCTCTCTTTAACCCCCAATATTTCTTGGTTGTTTAGTTCTGCAAAACAAGAACAAAGTGAGGCAGAATTTGTACCCTGCCTCTACTCAGCCAGTTCTCTCCTCACAGAAGTTGTTGAACAAGCACTTATTTTCAGTCGTGTGACCTGGAATACACCTTTTAGTCTTAAGTAGCATGCAAGTTTTGTGCCCTGCATAAATAAGCAACCAGCAAGGCACTTGGCTTGCAAAAGGCAATCTATCTGAAGCCCTGCAGTTCCAAGCATTCATATATAAACTTATATATTAGCCCCATGATCCTAAACTCAGCAACTCTGAGATTAGAAGTCAGATACACAGATGACCGACGCTATTTCAAACAAACAAACAGAACCACCTCACCACCTTTGCATCCATACACAGACACTCCATGTTCGATGCAATCCACAAGAGCAGTAATTTCAGAGTGTGCCATTTGTTCAGGTCAGTGCTCCCTGACTCACACAGTCTGACATTCCCAGCTGATGGGAGGTGAGCCCAGAGAGGTGATAGGAGGTAAACAGCAGTTGGAGCCGAGGACGGTGCTTGCCTAGGTTTGCAGACGGGAGTGAGCAGCTGGGAATGCAGGCAAGGTTTTCCTGTGGTTACCGGCCACGGGACAAGCAGTTCTGGCAGGCAGGGGCACAGATTCATTAGCAGGTGAAACGAGCCTCAAAGACAAGGCAGGTCAGAACTTTTGCCCTACATAAGAGCTTCTGCCCAGGGAACGCAAAGGGGAGCGAGTCTGAATTGGAGCTTATCCAGGCAAAGAGTCAGAGTTACAGGGGAACCAAGAAAACGTTCTGGGTAAGGAGGGTTTATTTGGATTTTGGAAACTATGAAAAAGGAAGATGTAAGCGCTTGCTGCTTCTCAAGAGTCAGCACGCTGTGGGAGTGAAAGCTGGCCAGTGTAATTTGGGCAGAGTAACTTGCTGAGGACAAAAGCTCAGAGTGTTAGATTGTTGCTGATTCTTAGAATTAATTGCTAGAACTGGCAAATTAAGGTTGGTATGTTTCCTAAAACCACAGGACTTAAAAATAAACAAAGGATTGACTCTGTATTATATAAGAATTCTTCTACAGTAAAAGAACATTAGGTAGTGATAACATAATTCAATTAAGCAGGGGAATTTGCACTCTTTCTGTTCTTTATTTCTGACTCACTACCTTGTTAAAACAAACAGTATTTCCCTTCTACCTGCTCTCTATATTTTGACACAGCTGTTTTCAGAAGGTCTCTGTCCAGCCTGGGGTGGTGGTACTGGTACAGACCTCGCTGATCCAAGGTAAAACTGGACCATCTAACCCCAAGGCAGAACAAGAGAGACACAGAGCCAAAAAACACGTCTTCATATCCTGACAAGGACATTCTCCACTGGAACACAATCAAAAACATCCCTGACAAGGTCCAAGGAGATGCTCTTCCAGCTTTTCCCACTTAAAAAAACTAATCCCAAAGGAGAACAAAAAGTACAAAGAGACATTTTCGCTCCAATATGGAAAACAACCTGCACAGAACTGAAGAACCTGCTCCAATAAGCTCAGTATTAATCTGCCATCCCACACAGCAAGAGATCTGGCAGCCCAGCAATGGCCCTGTTTATAAGAAGGAGTGCCAGTATAAGTATTAAAATAGTTATTATTCTTCTCTGGGTTATACTTTTCACTGGGTTGAGAATATAAACAGCTCCATCTTCCCCTTCACGCTGGGCCCTACTTCTACACTCCCCTCATCACACTGCCAGAAAATAAAAGTCACAAAAGCAAACCCTCATGACAGCCAGCATCTTTGTTCTTTACCCTGCCTCCTCGCATTCCTTCCCTTTCTCTCTTTCCCAAAGAGCTGGCATTTTTTTTCCACCAGGCACAGTACCTTCAGTTATTACCATGGCATTTGCACAGGAGTTCACTGTACACAAACATGTTATTCTTTACAAGTAATTGAAGCACAATGGGTTCAAGGCAGTTAATTCTAGTGAAAATCCAACTTTCCCAGAGTGGGACTGAGACTTGCTCTGTGAACTCCTGCCCCATGGACTTTGTTCAAAGTGGATGTTCTGAAGAATGCAGGAGTCTATGTGCAGCCACATAGGAAACAGCTCTTCAGGCAGCATAAGGGTTTTCATTAGCTGACTCTCTTTCAGAAAGACCCTTTCTCACCATAATGTGAACACCATAAAAATAAAATCCCAGTGGCAATCCTCAATAGTAAGAATGAAAAATAGCTTTTAAGCCGGCATTTTGTTCAGTTTGCCAACAACTCCAAGGGTTAGCACTGGAATTAGAATAGTATTTTAAGACACTGATAAATATTTACCTCTTTTACAAATAAAATCCCTGGGGCTTTTTCCTTTCCAAATGATGCATCTTAAAACTAGACCAAACTCTATCAAAAAAAGATACCAGCTCAGTTTGTAAGAATGACAGCCAACTCTAGGAGGAGAGGCTCAGCAGCCAGCACTGCTCCTCTGACACGACCTGTCACAGCTCGGCAGCCAGTGACACAATTATCAGACTCTGCAGGGCAGCAGTCAAGAAGGTCCCTAGACAAAATGGGAAGCAGCAGCAGAAAGAACATGGGCTTTCACAGTAGATCTTCATGCAGAGAGACTAAAGAGGGAGAACACCTAGAATTCATTTATACATTGATATTTTCATTATTTTGAATAAAAGACTTTACCCTCAGTGAGACCTGGATGTGACAGTGAGTCCCTCCTGAGACATGAAAACAAGCCATCTGCTGCTCACAGAGGAACTTCATAACTACCACAATCTGCTGACCTCCTGACAAGTACAAAGTTGGTTTGTTTTATGGACATGAAGAACTAGCACTCTCTTCCTCAATATTTTCACATGAAGAGGAAAAAAAAAAATCTGCAAACCATCAATCTCATCCTCCACTCACTCATCTCGGGGGTCCTCCCCTCCTTCACCTCATACACACACAAAACCTTTTGCTAAACAAACAATATTGAACAGCTGAGTTCTTTTGCTTATCACCTCCATTAATCTGACCCACCCTCCTGTTGGTATCTGTCCGAGCCTGTTGAAACTGTAGAGTAGAAGCAACTCTCATGGACTGCATGTAAAATCCACTGGACAGAGTACAAGAATATTTTTGCATATTAACTGCATTTTTATAACCTGGTTATAATAAATATAATATTCTCCAAATGTTTGTAGTCTGGATATGAATATGGATGAGAAAAAAAGCTTTTTACATTGGACAGCAACCCACACCCAACTGATCGGAAAGACTGCTCCTTTCCAATAAAGTTATTCCATGAACTGGGCACCCTCTCCCCTCCACAAAAACTATGTACAGCTTCCATACTTTACAGCGGGGGTATGTATGTGTGAGGGTTTTGTCCAAAAATAAGTAGATGCTGCAAAGGTGGTTTTAGAGTTGTAAAATTATTGCTTGAAAACACAAAATTAAGCTTTTTAAACACTTAACACTGAATCCCTCAGATCAGCAGAAACACCTCATCAAATTATCAAGACATGCCTCTCAAGAGAGAATCTTCCCTTTGTTCTTTCTCTATTAATGAAGGCAAGAAGGAATAAGAGACATTGCTGGTGTCTCCTCCTATGCCAAATACTGTGAAGTCAACTCTTACTATAAACAGCTGTGGTGCCAATTACAGGCGCCAAGGTCTTTGTCTGTTTTGCTTTTAACAAGTGTTAACATGGATCAAATTCAATTTCAGGCTCCAAATGGATGTAAAATTAAGAACACTTGGTGCAGAAGAAGCACATGATCTTCAAGAAGGTACACAAATATCCTCCTCTGGCCTGTTTTAGTATGGGAAACCTACTAAGCTTTTTCAATTTCTTCATGTACAACAAGCCCTGGAGCCAAGTGTCACATCTACCATGGCCTGATCAAGGTTACAACGCCTCCCTCGGTAGAGGAGATCTCACCTCTGCCCTCTATAATAACACTGATGCTTTTCTTTCCCTGTTTTAGGCACATTTCTTCCAAAGCGCTGTCAGGTCATGTCTCAAAAAGTTATAACCCAAGTCATCCTGCAAGGAACAGATCAACCAGGTCCCTGTCCTGTTCCCCTTTTCCAGCTGACGGGGTGCTCAGGGCTGAACACTGGCCCCAGGAACGCTGCCTGTGCTGTGAGCAAAAGGACAGAAATCGAACACCAGGCGGCCAGGAAACTCATCCCAATAAACAAGGTGCTGTACTGGGTTTCTATGTCTCCAGTCTAAGTTTAGCACTCACACAAGTCAGAAGTAAACATTTCAGAAAGGATACCAACACAGCAAACATGAAGGGGGGCTCACCAGCATCAGCTGATCAAAAAAAAAAGTTTAAGACTACACGTATGGAGGGAAGGTAGGAGACACACAGAACCTTAACACTTGCCAGATGCCATACATATCATCGTCTTTTGGGTGAAATTGCAGTACTAATACAGCAGAGTCACTGCACCTACCTTCCTCTGTTACAGAAGCCAGCTAATGGATGTGATTACGATAAAAGTTTTCCTAAGAAAATGGACACTCACTTATTTCCTGCCTGCAGCTGCAAATCCACCATAACCTCCACTCTTACTCCAGTCTGGCACCCACAGCTTCAGAAAGGTGATGTTAAGCTGAAGAGAGCTCACAGAGGAGTCAATGGCTCTCCAGAAAAGCCTTAATTAAAAGTGTTGGAGTCTTTTGTGTCAATGGCAAAAAGACTGTATCAATGTACAGGCTTTAAAGAAAATTTAGAAGTAATTTGATTATATTCTGTAGACGTTCATCACATTAATCCAATTAATCATCATCCATTAATCAAAATATACCGCTTCGAAATAACATTATTCATCAGCTGGAAACTAAAACTAAGCAATTTGTATCGTAAGCTTGTATACTTTCAAGGAGGAAATTGATTACTGAGGAAAAGTTTTGAGATGGAGAATGCACTAAGCAAACAAACGTTCTTAATCAGATGACCATTACAGTGTTTTCTGCATGCAACATGAATTGCTTTAATAGTATCGATACTTGAAAATGTCTTTGGATAACTAGATCAGAGACTGGACACTAAAATAAAGGTGGAGAAAGGAACAAAAAACAAATACTAGAAGAGAAAGTTGCCCAGAGAAGCTGTGGCTGCCCCATCCCTGGAAGTGTTCAAAGCCAGGCTGGATGGGGCTTGGAGCAACCTGGGATAGTGGAAGGTGTCCCTGCCCATGGCAGGGGTGTTGGAACGAGATAACATCTAAGTTACCTTCCAACCCAAACCATTCTATGATTCTATGATTAAACTTAGGAACAGTAAAAGGCAAGAGGACTTCTGATAAGAAGGAGGACTTTGGAATAAAGTAGTCCTCTTACTAGCAATATATGCAATATTGCTGCTGAAATCAGCTTGTTTGGTGAGATTGCTAAGTTATTAAGTTACAGATAATGCTTTCTCACATACCTGAAAATATGCTAATTTATTAAAATTCAGTTAGCCTGATCCTCTACTTAACACAGGCTACAACACACAATGGCCCCACCTGGCCTATAATACTGGAACCTGCAATAGTAGAAATAAGAACAGAAGCAAGTTCTCTTTGCCTATATTTATATGGTTTTGCTCAGAAAACACATGATATTTACACATCACATTTAGTGACTAGGTCTGAAAAAGGCCTGCTATGAAATCTACATGAAAAATTGTGGCTTGTCAAAAGCATTCTAGTTTTAGGTAAACGTTACAATACTTACATTGTCCCTTCAACAAGTTTACTTAAAGTAGACTTGTCATTAAGGTCATACCCCAGCTTGATAAGACAATGGGATCTTTCATTTCAGGTAAAGCTGGGAACATTAAAAGGCCCTCACTGTACTCTTCTTTGAAAGCATTAGAAGTAGGAACAATTATTAAGCTTCCAAATGCCAAACTGCAAGAACAAAAGCACATGGACAGACACCATTCCTCCTAACTTGCCAAAATTTCATTCAATCATTCCATACCAAAATCAGTTACAATAGCATCCTTGATTTGTATTATTCAGTCACAGAAGTTCATATTTGCTTTTGTCGTGGTTTAATCCCAGTCAGCAGCCAAGACCACGCAGCCACTCGCTCCCACCAGCAGGACTGGGGAGAGAACTGGAAGGGTAAAAGCTGGAAAACTTGTGGGTTGAAACAGAGCAAAAGCCACACATGCAAGTAAAACAAAACAAGGAATTAATTCTGTTTCCTGTGGGCAGCAGGTATTCAGCCGTGCCCAGGAGTGCAGGGCCCCATCACACGTAACAGTTACTTGGGAAAACAAACACCATCACTCCAAACATCCCCCCTTCTTCACCCCACTTTATACACTGAGCTTGATGTCATATGGTCAGGAATACCACTTTGGTCACCTTCCCTGGCTGTGTCTCCTCCCAACTTCCCATGCACCCCCAGCATGGGAGTGCAAGCAGCAGAAAAGGCCTTGGCTCTGGGTAAGCTCTGCCCAGCAACAGCAAAAACATCTCTACATTATCAACCCTTATTAGCACAAATCCAAAACACAGCCCTATATTAGCCACTAGGAAGAATATAAGCTCTTACCCCAGCCCAAACCAGCACAGTTACAAAGCACACTACTGACAGTTGCTCACAGCAGCAAGACAGAGGGCACTAAGAAATCTGGAAACACAGTTCTGACATACAGGAAAGGGGGCTGAGGCTCTTATCAGAGTCACAGATTTCTGGTCTCCCGGGAGAGGGTTTTTCTTCACACCTTATCTTGCAATTCCTTCCTGATTAGTTTTTTCTTCAGTAATTACCTTGTTTCTCCTTCTTTTCCTCCCACTTCACTCTCTCACTCAAGTTTATTTAGGTCTTAATGCACTAATAATGGGAGTTAAATTAAAACAGAAAAATAAAAAAGTGTGATGGAAGAACAGTCTACAGTGCTTTACCCACTTACACCCTGAGACCGAACACAGTCTTCTAGTGGTTAATGATCCACCTGCCTTTGCCCGTTCCTGTTCTGCCTAGTGATACAAACCCTAACAAATGTGACAGCAGCATTTGGCCGGTTACAGTGTCACACAAAGCAGTGGCCTTTATTCAGGTCTTTATCCATCAACTTTCTTTTAAGGAGATAGTCCTTGCAATCCTGAGCTGCATTTTGTCCACTAAGCTACATAATTGTTTTTGCCCATAGCAGTTGCTCTGCTCACAAGCAATTTTTTCCAGATTCAGCAAAAAGACAATAGTTCCCATGGTGAATCTTTGAAAAACAGAAGTTAGTGATACGACCCAGTACATCTGTGCTCGATATTAAAACAACAAACTGGACCTACAGAATTTCAAGGTGGTGTTTTATTTCCCTAAAACCTTACTGTTATTCCCCAACTGACAACATCTTACGAAAGAAAAGCTTCCAGTAAAGTTGTTTTTTTAATGCTACTGCTACCCATAACTTTCCAGGCTTCAAAGGGAGTTTTTCTCAAAGAGACAGTGGAAAGGAGCCCTCAGCCACTCTAAATGGTGGGTTTATCTCTAAAGCTGAAAAATTAGTAACTGATTTATTAATTGACTTTTTTTAATAAAGCACTTGAACCATTTCAGACTAGCAGTTTGTTCTGATTTTAAAATACTAATGCTAATGTTAGTATTAAAGCCTCATTTAATTAGAAAAAAAAAAATCCCATCAACAAATTTATCATTCCCAGAGTTTGGTTTTTCTAGTTTATTCGAATACAAAAATTTTGAATTTTTTAAGGGGAATATTTTTATTGCTCTTTTACCATTATGTTGCATAGTGGAAGTGTAAACGTAATCTTCTTACCCATCTTGACCCAAAACAAAAATGCAACATCCTCATTCTACCATGTGCAGCTGTCTTTGATACAATTCCAAAAACACACACAGGAGAAAGCATCTATTGTTAAGGTTCCAGTTGAAGATAGATACTGCTTCTACACTTACTGGCAAGCAATCCAATTCCATTTGCTAGGGATCCAACCCAAGCTGTCTTGCCTTTCCCTTCTCCGAAGGCATCCAGCCACTCTAAATACAAGACTCCCACCGCCAGCGGTGATCCGTAACACAGGAACTGGGTGAAGAAGGAAACGAGAACAATCACCCAGCCCCAGCCACCATCGGGTGGTTTCCGAAATACCATCTTGTCAGAGGAGGGCAGAGGGACGGGCAGAACCTGTGCAAACAAAACCCAAACAGAGCATCAGAAATGTGACTGAGCGAGGTGTGGTGACACAAGGGAGCTGGGCAGGGAAGCACACATTCCAATAGAGGCTTATTTCAACCATCCTTCAAGAAATAGACACAACACAGAAAGGAAAATTAGAGTAGCATTTAGTACTTCCACCCCTTCTGAACAATAGAGACAGTACACAAAACATAACAAGTTATACATCCATCAGTACTGTACTACAAAAAAAGGAATATTTCATTTGCTGAGTGTTAAATAGGCTTTCTGAGGACATCAGGAATTAATATGTGCCACAGTTCAACAAGAGAACCACATGCTTCCCTGCTCTCAATACCATGGATGTCCTGAGGGAAGTACATAGGCTTAAAAGACAAGAAAACCTTCAAGAATAAAACAATCCCAGTCGAACAACTTAAGATTAAAAAAAAAAAAATCTCAAGTATAAAAATACCAGTTAAAGATCAAAAAAAAAAAAAAGAGTAAAAAAATCTCTACTTAGTTGTCATCTCAGCATAGGGCCTTGAAGTTTAGCAGGGTGTTCGCCACCAGATAGTGAACTCTGGGAGGGACAGGCCAAGAGGAAGACTAGCAACAGTTTAGCACTCTGCTCTGTCAACAAAGTGATGTTGCATCCAAAAATCACTTTGTATATACTAGTGAAATGTGTTCTAAAACTGTGTACAGGTGTGGCTTATCTGCCAAGACATGACAGCACTAAACACGCACACAAAAATCTGCTATAACCTGTTACAGTGTCTGCCCTCTGTGCAGCTGGCACACATCACCCCTCCCCAGACTGGCAATCCCTTCCTGCTGCTCTGCATCCATGGCTTTAAGTAACCCACCATCCTCACACATTCTCAAGGCTAGATTGTGGATACTTCTGAAATCCACCAAATAATTTAGAGGTTTTCCAGGTTGCATTGCTTTGGAGTTTGGATGACTCCAATGATACTGTGAGTCCCCCTGTGCACACAACTAACTTGCCCTCCCTCTCCACCGGGGGAAGTGAAGATCACAAAACCCGTGCTCTATTCCTGGCTCTGTCACTAAGCAGATGTATGATTCCCAAACAATTTTATTTCCTTTACTCTGAAAGATAGAAACAGATAAGACCTCACCCTGTTTCCTTCACGAGATATTCTCAAGGACCATCTTCACACTGCAGCTTAAGTATTAAGACTGCTGCAGTAATAGCTCTGCTCAGGGAGACTCCCAAGAGGCAGAGCAGAAAAATAAATGTATTGCACTGCCTTCTTGACTTACAACCCAGTGGAAGTGGAAAAAAAATTTGCTGCTGTATGAAAGCAATGGTGTAAACAAGCAGACAATAACAGAATTTCCATTCAAGCTCCTCACACTCTATCCTTGGGCAATTTTTAAGAATTTGCATGGAAAACTTACAAAAAAACTAGAGTATAAAATTTTGAGGAATAATTGTTTAGAGACATGAAAAAGACTAGTTCTAGTTTACAGATGCACTTAAGTGTTAATTTGAAGATAGATACTTACAGATGATGACAAAAAAAGTCCTTCAGTTTCCTACTGATGTAACTTCAGGTGACAACTACCTGCAGAAAAAGAACAACAAAGCAAGTTTTCAGTCAAAGTATCATTGGAACAGTGAACACAAAAAAAGGTGGCTTCACATTAGATTTCTTCTTTTTAATATCTTTTCAGAAGAACTTCAGAAGCAATCACGTTATCTGACTGGACAAGCACTGATCCCCTGACATTAATTAACAGCTGACAGCAGCCTTGAGCCCCAAAGTAACAAAAACATTATCCACTAATGTGAAATAAATTTTGACATTCTAGGTCCTTTGGGAATGATTTACAGTTCTACCATACTGGCTGTCCTTCAAGAGACAGTATTCCCAGTTACAAACACTACAAAGTTATTTGCTTCAGTTTGAAATGTAAGCCCTGACTTACTCGCTCCAGTATCTGGTGAGTGTCCCTTATCCCAGGAGATGCAAGGGTGACATCTGGGATAGACAGAAGTTATATCATACCATAAGGTTTCAAAGCATTAAAAAGCTGCTTATAGGTACTTTCCTATAACACTAACTTTTGTACAAAAGGGGATCCCCACATTTCTACACAAAATATCTGAGCTATTTGAATGCAGTCACCAAGAGCTGACCGACGCATCTTTCCATGCATTAAGTAATTACCATTTGCCTTGTTTTGCCCCTGCCTAAGAGTAAAAAATAGTGGAAATAAGTAACTGCTTCAACAACAGACACTAGGACAAAGCAGGAAAGTTTTCAGGAAAACTCTAAAATAATGAAGGCAGACAGTAAATAACCTCAACTTATTTGTTTAAAAAGTAACTTTTAGAAAACAAACACATTTTGGCTGTTATATTCATTTCCACTATATTGATGCCCTAAATTTCAGCACAGAGACAACTCTCAGTTCAGTTCTGCTATTTTAAACATTTGATAGAGAGGAAGCAAGGACAGGGCAGGAGAGGAAAAAAGTTTTTGTAGACTTAGGTCATGTAATCTTTTCTAATAGACTGAAAAACCTCTGGTTTCATTGCTCATCTGCTGCAACACTGCACAGTATTATTGACTTCAACCACCTGCTCCCAATTTATGGCAGCAAAAGAGCTGACCTTCTACATCCTGACATCTATTTTGCACCACAGATCTCTTTCGCATCTTTTAGCTAAATAACAAAATTTCAGGTATCAAATTAACCTCTATTTTTTAAATGCTTCAAGCCATTTACCATCTGCAGTTGTCAAGCAAAAAGTAAAAAACACCATCATTTCCCCCCCTCCCAGAAATGATCCTCAGAGGGCTAACAGACCTATAAACTCCCAGAATCTGTTTTTAAGGGCTGATGTGACCTGGCTTTCCCTTCCCTTTCTTGCAGGTTGCTCCTTACACTGCTTTGTGCTATTATCTAAACAGAGGTGTATTTTCTAACTCCCCTGAAGGCACAAAGCCCCTCCTGCAGAGAGCCCAAGAGGAGCCAAACCTGAGTGAGGAGCCTGTTTCCTAGAGCCCTCTGCTACAATACATAGTTAAAGATGTTCCAGTCGACCAAGCTGCTGCTGGGACTGTGAATATCAATCCACTTTCTATTGGTACATTGTTTAATGCTTCCCTGAAAATGACAAGTTGTACTATAATCGATTAGTAGCAGAGACAAGAACTGACAGAGGGAATTAAACCTTTGCTACTCCCAACACCGCTTGCATAGGCACTGAATGTGTGTGTGCATCAGCTTTGGAAGGATCCAAAGAGCCTCTGTTTTCTATCTGTGTGGAAGAAGGACACAGACTGTGCAGATAAATGTGACCACCAAAAATAAAGAAGCAGAAGCCCACACGGAAGAGAGAGCTCAATAGTTTTGTTTTATCTCAGAGCCAACCTGTGTGATCCTGGAAACAGACAAACAACCACAAGTTTAAGATTCAGGTGGGAATGATTTCACAAACCTCCTTGTTCACAAAACCTAGGGATATTGTTTCAGACTCCAGGAAACCTCATTGCATTAAAAATACTGAAATGGAGACACATGAAGCATAAAGAATTAAAGAGCAACTTGAAGTTTGGTCAGAAAAAGCTTTTCAGTGAGTTGTACTCACTGCGAATAAGAATCAGAGGAAGAGAGCTGCTTGATGAAAGCCTTTACCAACCACAAGAAAAAGAAACCCTAGAGAACAAACTGAACAACAATTTTAACATGGAAAGAGAGAGGTGTCTGGCTGCAACTGTTCGCTTTTCTCTGAGCAGCATTATCACAATAATGAGCTCTCTTTCTATAAATCTTGAAATTTGGCTTAAAGATGACAGATGAGCAGCAAAAAAAGAACACGAGTATGACTGAAACATTAGCCCTCAGCACAGAAACTTGTATTAATCTGTGGCAAAGGGAATCTTGAGAAAGACAGTAGCAATATGATTGTTTCCAGTTTGCTATTTGTGCAACCAGAGCCTGGGTAAGTGTGCTGCTTTCTGTGAGCAGCACATGGCTGCAAAGAAAGCCAATGTCAGCAGAAACACTGCGTGATTAACACTGGGCTAGTCCAGTTTTGCAAGGCACTAGTACAAATCAAGACAGTACCAGCCAGAACGGTAACATCCCTCTTTTTGAGCTGAATCAGATTTCTTGTAAATTTCTATTTATTTTTCAGGCAAGTTCTTGCCACTTTCTCCTACCCTTAGCTTGCAAGTAACACCTAAAGCATGAGTGGCCATGATGCCATATGGTTGTTTTCGACATGCTCATCGTATCCACACACCTGCACATATACTGGTGTGACAGCATGGGCATTGTATTAAATTCACTGAAAAAGATGCATCTGTACTTTGATGGCATCAGACTTTGATACTCTAACTACAGTAGCTTCCCATGTTCAAGTATTTAAGTTCTTTCACATTGAGTATACACATACATATATTTCCCTTCAAGTTCTCAGCATTCAAGTTACCTATTTCTCACGCTTCTCTACTTGCACTTTTGAAAGTTAAGCAAGAGGCTCATCGTTTCCTTCCATTTCTGCCTGATGAGGGAAGAAGCATGGAGCTTAAAACAAAACAAAATACCAGAACAAAACTTACCTCTGACGACGTAATAATGTTTCTCTATCGTGCAAAATCTGTTCACATAAAGAAGCATCTATGGGGCAGCGCGTACACCAGCCAACTTTGTACATATCTGTCAGCTCAGCAGAACCAGTCCTACCTGTTTCCAGAGATCACTGCCCCAGAGGGGATGGAAAACCCCCCCGCAAGTGTACCTGCCTGTCGGACACTAGCACGCATCCATGCAGACAGACGAGAGCCCGCGCTGCTACAAACCACCAGTCACCACGATTTACCAGAGGACTCCTCTGCAGAACGAGAGCGCAGTGTGCATCGCTTTACGCATCACAACCTGCGAGGGCTCCCGTCGGCATCCGCTCCCTCAACCACTCCGTGCCCCTTGGCCGGGTCCTCCGTGGGGATGGATGGCCTCTTATAGCCCCCGGCTCGCCTGGCCTCTCCCCACGCCCTCGGGGGCCAGCCCACAGCCCCGCTCCGGAGCGCCGCGTTACACATTGACGCCTTCTACCTCCAGACCAGTTTCGACGGCAATCGCTCATCCGCGCAGTGACGCGCACCATGAGGTGACTGAAGGTTGCCCTCGCCGCCCCGATGCCACACACAGGGCGAGACAGATCGTGCTGCACCGCCCCGCTCCCGGGCAGCCGCAGCTTCCCAGATGCCAAAGGGCGCCTGGGATGGGCACGCACCGGTGGCCACAGGCGCCCGCTGCCATGTGCCCGCGGCAGGTGGCGATGCCACAAAGCGCCCAGTGCCCTCCGGATGCCAACGGGGGACACCGGGAGGCACCCACAGCCCACGCCGAGGGGTGCCCGCGGCCGGCACCGCGGGGTGGACATCAAAAAAAGAGTCAGGGGATGCGGCCGCCCCGGCGGGCGCCAGGGACGGCGCCACGTTCCGCGCCTGTCCCTTTCCCGAATCCAGGAGCTGCGGAGATGGCGCGGAGCCCCTCGGGGACACCGGCCCGCCCCGGCCCCCCGGGCAGCTCCCTCCGGAGGGCAGAGCCGGGCCGGACCGGGTGCGGGCGGCCGCTGTGGGGACTCCGTCCGAGCGCCGCCCGGCCCCTCGCTGCCCCCCACCCGAACCCCGCGTCCCCGTTACCTGCGGGCGGGAGGCCCGTGGGGCGGAGGGCAGGAGCCGCCCCCGGGAGCCGGGGCAGCCCCGCATC
>VYXB01003362.1:709973-777919 GCA_013397135.1 Pachyramphus minor | reverse complement strand
GAGGGTCGTGCCCAGCGGGAGCCGCCCCCGCTGCCCGCGGTGTCCCGCCCGCCCGCTGCCCCTGCCCGGCCCCACCGCCACCCTCGGCGAGGGCCTGGTCCCCAGGCACGGTGACCCCCTACCCCATCCCCTGCTCCGGGCACTCGCCCGCCCGCGCCGAGGCTCGGGAGGCACCGCAGCACCGGGCTGCCCCGGGCACAGCCGCGGGGACCAAAGGCAGCGGAGCCGCCGCAGGACGGGGATGGGCGCTGCCTCCCCGCCGCCACGGATGCCAAAAGGCCGCAAACTTGGGCTGCAGACAACGATGCAGCCCACGTGCAGCACTGCAACCCCAGCCTGCCAGCTCGGGGGAGAGACCACTCACCCGTAGGTCAGCACATCCACTGCCTTTACAGGCTGTCTCATCCAAACCCTTGCCCAGATCAGCATGCATGGCACCTACAGCGCTGTCAGACATACGGCAAGGTAGTTGTCAACTCGCTCAAGTTCAACCACCCGCGACTTTCACCCTCCAGACTGCAAAGTCTGATGCAGCCGCTGACTGAACACTGCGCAAGTATCAGGCTCTGCCCATGGTGTGCTCAGCATGACAGCTGTGCTGCTACCTCTACCCAATTAGAGCTCAGGTACCAACACACTGCAGGTGAAAACATAAACATTCCCAGACTTGAGTGAAATTCTGAGAGCTGAAATATTCCTAGACCTGAAATGCTGATGCAATCTCAGATGTTCACAGCCTCTGCAGTTCCTACAGGTGTGGCACAGCTCCCCTTTCTGACCTGCAGTCCAGACTTCCCCACGCAATATTTACAGGGTCATGAATTTCAAGAGTCTTTGAAAGTGTCTAGATCCACACCTCACAGTGTTCCCGTAAATATGAAAGTTAATACTTGCTACTGGAAGGACTGACGGAAGAACAACACAAACTCAAGACTTTCTTGTAAGAGATCTCAGCTGGCAGTTACGTATCTCATGTCAGGAAGGGCAGCCAGTTGAAGGGGTGGGGTGGAGAAAAGAGAACAGGAACTCTGAGAACTCTAGAAAACTGTTCCAGGGAGCAGAACTGAAATAAATGGCATTTAACCTAGAGAGAAGGCAGAGGGGAAACATGATAACATTCTTCAAGAACCATAAGAGGTTACTGCAAAACAGAGGGAATGAACTGTTCTGCATATACATTAGGCAACTAAAAGAGGTGAGTGGGCTTAAACCCCATCCACAGATAACTGCTTTAGATATTAGGAAAAGGTAGGCTAGCTTGCTACTGGCAGAGATTTCTTTGGGAGAACATAGCATTTTGGGAACACACATGCACTGGGTTGCTGAAACAAATGACTGAAGACAGCTGCCCAGATAGTAAACAGCTTCTGCTGACACTGATCACTCCTTGGGCTCGAGGACACAGGCTGAAATCAAAAGGGTAACTGAAATCTTTCCACAGCCACAAAAGAGATGTCTGGGAAACAACAATTCTGAAGTACCCATCCAAGATGTGCTGTTTCCTACACTTCAATACAAAACCTTTTTACATGCAAGTGCATATAAAGTGCCAGGTCCCATTACAGTGCTCGATACAGAAGCTTAAAAACCAACATTGTGGGCTAAAATTAAAAATTGCACTCTAGCAAAATTGGCTATGAGCATCTGAAAAATATTAGTGTATTCACAAGTTCACAATTGTTTATCTGTACAGAAATGTCCTGAAGAGTTAAGGCACATCACTGACAGAATATACTGATGTATGCTGGATCTTCATGCAGAGGGAGCAGGCCCAGTCAGGTGCAAACCAAACTGAGTTTAGATGACATGCAGCTCTGGACCTGAACAAAAAAACCCACTTGAGAATAAAAATGCACTTTGAAAGAATACAAATTGCTTTGCTCTAACTTCTCCACATGTCCTCCTGATAACAAGTCCTCTGCTTTTAATTAAACCTGGTTTTATTATGAATATGCCAGTTACGTGCATACCATAGCTTTGAGAGGGCAACCTTGCTGACAAGAGACAGAACTGTGAAAACAAGCCACAGAAACAAAAAGTTGGAGAAGAGTCCCTCCTCCATGTCTCCTTTGCCCCTGGTTTCATAACAAGCAACACAGCTCCGTTCAACTCTAGGTTTCTGTTCACTTGGCCTACAGTATTTTGGCAACTGCCATTTGGCTTAGATTTCAGATCACTGATTAATCTTTTCATTTCTTCCCTTCAGGGGAAGGCCCTACAGGGCCTTCAAAGGCAAGTAAATTGTGACAGTGCCACAGCTACACTGTTCATAACTGCACTTTTGTCTCACACATCACCAGAAGAATTCTTAAGGCCTCACTCAGAAAACGAAGTAAAACACCGAACAGTTCCTGTAACAGTTCCTTCCTCCCCCAGCCTCTGGGGTTTAAGAACCCAAAGGATAAAAGTATGCATGTAGCATGACCAGGGATGAGAGCATCATCTAGTTAAAAATTTACCTTATTTTTGGTACACCACGATTGCAGGATGTGCAGTTCTGGGTCACAGCTGTACCAGCATACAGATGATCCAGGAATGTTCTCTACTTCACAGATAGTGCAGCAGCAGCAGCTCCTGAAGATACAGAGAGGAAATTTAGAGGGTGTTCACACAGCCATCTTGGAAGGGGTCCTTCCTATCAAGGAATGCAGCTGAACACCCCAAATCTGAACAAAAGGATTTATCACCCTCAGTCAAGAGGGGCTTTGTTTGTTTATTTATTTTTAAAAGAAGGTACAGATTCTGCAGCAGAGGAAAAATCTCAAAACATAAACCAATTCTAAATCTTTGATCAACTACTGTCCTGTAACTTGTGGTCCAGGCTGGGGAGCATCCTTTTGTATATTTGCAGTCCTTACACAATCTGTGTAGGAGGAGAGACTCCGGAATGAAAGGGTCAACTTAATATGTGCAAAGTCCACTGTCATCTTAGGTGTTTTGTTAACTTGCTTGTGGAAAATGTCCATTAATGATTGAAGGGCAAAAAAAGGTGAGGAGAACAACCAGTAGTTTGACTATAGTTTAATTTAAGCAGACATATTAAATATTGATGCACTGACAGAGTCTAAAGGACACTCATTTGTCTTCAGCAGCCTTAGAAGTGTTATAAATTAACACTTCATGTGAGAGGTGGAAAGCATGAGGCTTGTCAAGTGCTGTTTGACCACATTAAGCAGGGTCACTACACCTTCTCTCAAATTTGTGTGAAAGGGAATAAGTCTGTTTAAGCTCCAAGGAACACAGATTTCCTATGATGCCAATAAAGTACTACTAAGCTCCCTGATGTCATCACAGCTATGCTGACAGAGAACTTGCCCTACTTTGTCTGGGGAGATGCAGATCTAATTGCGAAACTGCCCCTCCCACCCAGCCTGGCTGTCACTGCCAACATACCACCCAAGGTGTCCCTTCTGAAGAGGTCCCATGCCACGGGCAAAGCCTCAAGTAGGTGTTCAGATGAACTGTGTCACCAGTCTAACCACTGTCTGACAAACTGTTCAGCAGCACACAGGAAAGATGGAGAGGGACTTTTTACAAGACATGTAGTGACAGGACAATGGGGAATGACTTTAAACTGAAAGGGGGCAGGTTTAGATTAGATATTAGGAAAAAATTATTTACTGTGAGGGTGGTGAGGCCCTGGTACAAGTTGCCCAGAGAAGCTGTGGCTGCCCATCCCTGGAAATGTTCAAGGACAGGTTGGAAGGAGCTCTGAGTAACCTGGTTTAGTAAAAGGTGTCCCTGCCCATGGCCAGGCAGGTTGGAACTAGGTGATCTACAAGCTCCCTTCCAACTCAAATCATTTTATGATTTTACTATTCAAACACTGATTTGTAAATGAGTTTTCCATGTTAGGCTTCAAATCTATACACATACACAAAATAAACACCACGTGCAAACATTCTGCAAAATCTGTGACAAAAGAGAAGCAGTAGCCATCTAGGTTGGAAAAACTATAGTGTTGTTTTGTTTTTTTTTTTTATTTTTACATGACTGAAAGGCTTTTTTGGTTCTTAGACTACTCATATAGGTAATGAGGGCATTACCAAACAAGGGAAAAGTTAGCTAATAGAAGTCATTTTAACTTGCTTCTCATTTAAATACTCTTGCTATGCAACACAATCAACAAATGTAGTTGCTAGGAGTGTTTTTTGAAGATGTGGGAATGGCCTGCAAATGTGTCAGGGGAGGTTTAGGTTAGCTATTAGAAAAGACACTAGAGGTTATTTAGGCACTGGAACAGGCTCCCCAGGGCAGTGGTCACAGCACCAAGCCTCACAGAGTTCAAGAAGCATTTGGATAATACTCTCAGGCACATGGTGTGACCCTTGGGGATGGTTCTGTGCAGGGGTAAGGGTTGGACTTGATGATCTTTGTGGGTCAACTCCAAATCAATAAACTCGCTTAGTAAAAGCTTGTTTAACAAACGAGGGAACCATGACAACATTTGCATAATATAATCTTATGAATCTGCTGCATATATTTCCATTCTCTAAACTGATGAAGAAACTATTTGGGTTTGGTAAATAATGAAGTTTTACACATTAGAAGAGGGGAAAATCACTGTAATTTAAGGCTATTTTAAAAACCATATATACTTCTCCTAAAATATACTAGTGCACACATAATGAGAAATAGGTGCTGACAGCATGAAGCACATCTGCCAAAAGTGTGAAATGGAAATAAAATTAGTGCTGTATCTGCAGCAAAGGAATTTATCAGTTCTATTTTCTTCCAGGAAATATCTAGTAGTACATTTTTGCTATGGCATAGGTCCCTCGTGACCTCTAGGTTTGCCATAAATTCACTAAGATCAATGCCAGTACAGACCACAAGTGCTATTTTTACTGAGATACAAATTTTCTATTGTTCAACTCCATCTTCCCATTCTTGATCCTGTTAACATGTCCCTCCTACTAAAGCTAATTCCCAGTTAAGATGGTGCATATTATACTGGGATAGCTCAGAATGCACTCACTGTTGTAGGAAAAGGATTCCATCTTCTTTACAGATCAGAGGAAGGTTCCTTACAAAAGAAAGGCAAGGATCTCATACAGGAGCAAATCTTGCATATATGAGCATGTATTAGTGAAAATACAGCACATTTAAAAAAGATCACAAGTCACTTCTGCAGAAAATAACTTCCCTTGTCTGCATGTCACACCTTTTTCTGAGCTCCTGTATATAGAGCACATCAAGTGCTTGTTTACCTAGAAGGAGGCAGACTGGTTTGTGCCACCTCTGATTTTTTGTTTTTAACCCAGAATATCAGATTTCTTTCCCAAGTTTTATATTGCATTAGCTTCATGCCTTAACAGGCTAGAATAACGACATTTATGAAAGAATATTACGCAAATTGGTTAAATATATTTTTGCTTCCAGCAGTGGATGGACAGAAAACAGAGAATTGAACTGGATCCTTAGTATTACTGAAAAACACTGTGACCTAGAACAAGGCAAATGCCAGAATATCCCTTCTAGTCCCATGCTACAAACTCCAGGGTGGAGGCTGCAGTAATCAGAGCTGTGGCAGAGGGCATGATGAGGTGGTAAAAATGCATTAAAGAATCTCCTGTAAGAAAATAATGACTTGTTTGTTTTACACAGAATTATCTCCAGCTTCTGCCTATTGAGCACATGACACGGAGGGGGCTGTTCCCAACCACATCCCAGGCCTGCTGACTCTCCAGTGGGACTGACTGTTCACTACTGTGTCAGTCGGATGCTCCAGCAATCCTCAGTTCCCCTGCAGTGGACAGCTTGTAGTCCTTGTAAAGGTTATGCAAAACAGGCTTTGCAAACACGGGCCAAACAGATGACTTCAGCTCCAGAGCAAAAAGATGAAAATCTCAACAAATCAAGGGCAAGTGTTTTTGTTGAGGTAGTCACCATGTAGAGCACGAACCCTGGAGACGGCTCCTCAGAAGTAGTGTTTGCTTATTCCCTGCTGACAATTCATCTACTTCTTGCCAACAGAGGGTACTGAAGTTTAATGGCACACATTTACCAGGGCAGGAAACAGCATAATGCGTTCCTGTGAGACTCTGCAGAGTACAGACATACTCTTTTCATCTTGCTTGAGTGCTAAGTTCATTTAATAGGCTTCAGTTAGCTTTTCCCTCTCTTATTTAACTACATTAAAATACCAAGGAAGACATTTATTTTCTGTCAATTAAATGGAGATGATAATAGTAGCAATACAAAACAGCCAGCAACCTAAATTCATCCCATTGCAATCTAATTTCAGTGCAAATGCTGTCAATTTTTTCTCTATAATGCAGTCCTGCCAGTTGAGATGTAGCATTATTTCCAGTACTGCCCTTAGCCTAATCTTGGATCCTCACAGGTTGAGACCACTATCCTAAATTACATTGCATGCTTCTAGTTATGGTCATGCATTGATCTGCTGGCAGTACAGAACATGCTAAAACAGCTCATGATTCATATCCAAATGTCTACAAAGAGCCCCAAGAAGCACACATATTTTCATTTTGTACTGCCAAGATAAACTGGGTGAGTGGAGGGACAAAAGGGAAAGGAAGATTCCACAATGGCAGAAGGTTATTTTAAGCTTCTGTAAAGCTGACACCCAGGGCTTGTCTAACTAAATATAGATTTGTCCACTGTAAACACCCTTAGTCTGCATTTAGTGCAGACACACACAGAGTTACTCAGCAATGACAAGCAGGATTTACATCCACACCCAGGCTCCCAATAACTCTCCATCATAACTGATTCCTGAAAAAATAGTTTGTAAGTGGGTTTTTGCATCCCAAGAGAAACACTTACCAAGAAACCCTTACCTCTTTCTGTTGCCATCACACCTTTGACATCTAAGCTCTCCAGCACGCTCTCCAAGGGGCTGCAGCTTTCAAGCCCAACTCTTTTACTCGCCATGGTTTCCAAAGGACAGGCACAGACACGTTCCTTGAGCTCCTGCAGTGGCTCACATGCGACAAGGCAGGAAACAGCCTGTGCTGGGCAGGTGTGGGTCATTGTTCTGCCACTCAGAAATCCTGGCTTCCGTACCACGGTTTCCTGCTAACTCCTGTCCTCCACTTGTTAATGCTTGCTCTGCCTCTGAATCCTCAGTCCTTTTATTCTGCAGCATAAACACTGTGTTCCACTGAAACCCTCTATCTCGAAGTCTGGTAATCTCACCACATCTGCAAAGGGCTTGGACAACTTACCACCAATAAATTAGCTTAAAACCTACTTGCTCTGACAACTACAATGTAAACATATCCGGTGCTCTACCACGGTAATGTGATACTCTCTCCAAGTTTATGTGAATCATCCCCCCAGTGACTGTGAAGAGAACTGGAAACCATTGTCTGTTTACTGATTATTAGAGCTTCCTTACAAAAAAAGTACAAACACAAAAAAATATGTCTTCACTGAAACAACTTGGGAACTCCTCTGTAACTTCCCTGTAAAACCAGACTTGAATATTTAACCAGACCTGCGTTAAACTTCATTTGGATTTTGGGTTCTGCCACTTAAAGAGTTTATGGCAAAGATTGCCAGATAAAAGGCTGAGGATGCTGTATTTCAGCAGGCTTGCAGCCCAAGTGCCAGTGCTGTGCCCTTGTGCTGGCCTGGAGGCAGAGTTGTTCAGGGTCAGTATCTGGGATAGTTCCAAACCTCAGTGCAACAGTGAATTGGAGGGGCTTTCAACCCTGAGGTACATACTCCATGAGCTGTGTTATGTAACAAGATCCACCTTTTTGAAACCTTTCCAATCTGCTTCAAAATGAAGTATTCCAACTTGTCCAACAATCATTACAGCAAGCAATGGGACAACTAGAAAAATTAGAAAACCAAATGTTCAGTACATATACACATGTTACATACCCATCTCTGCCCTGAAAACAGGACAAAGCAGCTTTCTTATTCTCAAGTGCTGCAAACAACACTTCTAATGCAGCATATCCATGGAGCAAGTCATGTCCAAGGCTCTACAGTACTCCTCTATCATTTTGTGAGCTTCAGGATTTCATTTTCTTTCCATTGCCATTGTCTGTGCCTTTTTCCCTACTGGAGAAAGACTCCAGAAAATTGTCACAAATAACACTCCTTGCACAACATGGCCAGGCTGGGGCATTTTAACAGTCTTATAAGGCATCTGCTGCTCACTACAAATCAGGCATCAGAGGTACACTGTTACAGCAGCAACTAGAATCACGTAAGAGTGCCATGGTTATTCAGATGAACAGCTCTTCATAACTGCTGTCAATGTTTAGAAACATTGAACAAGGCAGAAAAAATTTCTTTATATCATTTGTGCCTTCGACAGTTGGTACAACAGGCCAAAAAGATACACATGAATAAGGCACAACACCCCCCTCCTAAGGTTAAAAACTGCAAAGTGCATCTATTGTGCATTGGTTTCCCTTAAACTATAGAATAAATGGGCTCAGAAACACTGGATAAAAAAGTCTGTGCATCACACATGTGAGCAAGACATCAAACAGCAAATTGCCTACCAGTGTTTCAATCTATGCAATCCCACCCTGGAATCATGAAATCATTAAAGTTGGAAAAGACCTCCAACATCATCAAATCCAACCTTTGACTGAACACCACCGTGTCAACTAAGCCACAAGACTCTGTGCCATGTCCAGTTGTTATTTGAACATTTCTAAGGATGGCAACTCCACCACACCCCTGGGCAGCCTGTTCCAATGCTTAACCACCCTTTCAGTGAAGAAATTTTTCCTGATGCCCAACCTGAACCTCCCCCTGAGGCAGCTTGAGTGTATGTCCTCTCATCCTGTCACTAGCTGCCTGGGAGAAGAGGTTGACCCCCAGCCAGCCACAACCTCCTTTCAAGTAGTTTTGGGTAGTCCAGAGCAACAAGGTCTCCCCTGAGCCTCACATTCTCCAGCCTAAAAATAACCATGACAGTGAGAGCAGGAGAGAGAGGCTAAACCACCAGCCCACTGACTTCAATCTTGGAAAACCCAGTGCCCTCACAGACATAAATAGAGCTCCCAGGGACAGATTTAGATGGCATTTGGACAATGTCACTGGTGAACTTGCAAGTGAAGTACACTCCAGTAGGCATAAATGGGTCTGCCTTAGAAATCTTGTAGCATGATCGTGTCCAGTCCAAACTTATTAGGAGAGTTTGTGGCTAGAGGTTGCTTTGATTCTCTTGCCCCTTGCAATAGCTGAACCTGAAAAGCTTTTACCTGAACAGTTAGAAATTAGACGACATACCACATCTAAGATACAGAGTGAGGCCCATATCTTGGATTCACAAGGCTTTGGATATTTTGTTGTTACCATTTGGCTTTCTTCCCCAAGCAAACTCATGTATTAAAGACAAAGACTGATCACTTTCAGCAGGAATGCAGAGTGCTTCCTGCAAGGAAGCAGTCCTGCCTTGAACTGTGGGATTGCACAAGTCAGACCATGACATGAGACTGAAAGCCAAGCCGAGGTCCAGCAACGGGGTGTAACTTAGGTAAGGTTAAAGCTGAGTTTGGAGGGAGCTTTTCAGATCCTTCTGTTATGGATTAGTTTTGCCACAGAGAAAACTTATTCCTCTGGATTACTTTTAAGTAATGAAAAGTCCCTCAGAAGAGGCATAGGATCTGCAAGGTTACTAAAAGGATTTGAGAGTCTTTGAGACAGAGAAAAAAAGTGTTTATTTGAAAAAAAAAAAGTGCCTTCCTTATTTGGCTATACTTATTTGTGTGTTTTACAAACAGTTGAAACACTGGAGAAATTTTAAGTATTTCTACATGAGCTTGAAATTTATTTTTGATACACAAAGCATTCCTATACAGTTACTAGCTGTGCAAACTGTCATTTGAATTTCCTCTTCCATTTTCTTTCTCTTTGCTATTTTCTCCTCTCCCACTCCCCCATATGGTCATTAATAGAAGTCTAGAGTTTACCCAAGAGGCCAACTGGCATAGACTTCATATACAATTAAATGATATCTTAAATATCAGGTCAGGGTCTTCACAGGAAAAGCCATTGCTTGAAGTTGCAGAAATGTTTTTTCTGAAATATTATTTTACATATCCACCACTAAGGAGAATAATCTTGGAGGAGATTTGCCCTAGTTAACAGAGTTGAAATAAAACAGATTTCAAAAGATGAATTGTGACTTTGAATAGGTCAACAGTGAATTAAAGCTGCACTTGCAGAAAATAATTATTTTCCTTAGAGGGAACTTTTCTGCTTTAGGGTAGGCTGACAAACCACCTTAAGTTTCTACAGTCCAGAGATGGAAGACATCCTTAATAGCTTCCGCTAACCTATCTTTGAAGTCCTGCAGTAATTATGTAACTGCTCTGGAAACAGGAGAGGCACAGCCAGGAACCCTGCCTCTGAGCAGAGCACTCGGGAGGGGAAAAAACAAACAAAAAAGTCTTTGCTGAATCTTTGCTCTTTGTAGAGACTTCCCCCCACCTCAGCCTTAGGCCAACTTGGATGGGAACGCTGCAGCAAGTGTCAGGCTTTCAGTGTCTGTTCTATTCTTGGGGATTTGTTTTGGAGAAAGAAAGTGAAGCCTGAGCACCATGTGAGCAACTTTAACATGAGGGCATAAATGCCAGGAGAACAGCTCCCTGGCTCCTTTTGCCCCTGTGGGAATAAGGTTGCTGTGCCTTTCACTGAACTCTGAGATCTGAGGTTTGGAGGAAGCGTTCACTTTAGAAACCACTGTCACATGTTCAAAAAGGTGTAGATGTCAAAGCCTGTTTCACAGCCCACTCATCCATTTGGAATTTGCAACCAAACTCAGTCCTTGTTTCTGCTTTTCTAAGTCCAAAATAACCTCACTGTATTAGTTATTTCATCCCTGTGAACAGTAACAACAGCTGACCCTCAATACACAGGTGTTAATTTCAGCCCTCAACAAATCCAAGTGTTTTGGAAAACTTACTAAAGATTGATTGATGTTTGCTAAATTGGACCTTAACAGATTCCTTGCATCAATTTCAATTAATATCAGGTGGTAACTCAAATGCAAGTGGCACTGCTGTTAAAAAAAGAAAACCATTACAAACTTTTTTTTTGAGAGCAGATTTAAAACTAGGAATTTGGAGGATAGGAAATAGCTGCAAAGCATGTTTAAGTATGGAAGTTGAATTGTAAGCAGCAGAACAGTAGAACCTCCTCAGGTTCATTATCATCTGTAAATTACAGGACACTTGTACCACTACAAAAAAAAAAAAAAAAAAAAAAAAAAAACCAAAAAAACAGTTCTGTACTGGTAACTGGCAATTAGAGGAGGTTGCTAAAATGCAGTATGGAACAAAGAGTAAGATTTGCAAGAGAAACAAGTAGCAAGCAAATTAAACTGGCCGAATGTTAACAAAACACCCCAAAACCAAACCAAACAAACAACCCCCCCAACTAATCAAAACAGAACCCACCAAAAAACCTCAAACACCAAAATGAAACATCCAAACTGAATAACGAAGGCAAGAGGATTAAACATATTTTCACGCCAGTATAAACTATTCAAGATGTGAACTTTGTAGCCTGAAAGACTATCTCAGTCACAATCTGTTTTAACAGTGTATAGTTTATTCAACATTTAATGGCTTGACCTAGTAAACCTTTAGCAAATCTTGAGCAAATTGCATTACTACCATGAGGCACCCTGACTCTAACCAATTAAACATTAGGACTTTTTTTGGGAAAGATTTGAGCCTACTTTATAGTTTTCTTCCAAGAGGCAACCTGGGAAAACAGATACACCTTTTTACGTTTTACAGAAAGGTGAAACTGAGAAACAGTTCAGAAACAGAATATTCCAAGTATTTCAAAGGAAGAGAGTTCTGTAAAGTGAAAGTATTCAGAAAACCCAAGCTATTTAACTCCAGCAAAAGTACCACAATCTGGTCCATTTCCTATTGGAAAACAAGATGGATTTCCCCCTCACTCCAAGCCATGCAAAGGCAAATATTCTGCTCACATTGTGTTCTTTTCACCCTTGTTACTCCTCTGGTGCATCCAAACTGTTTTCCTGTATTGTCATAATGATTTGTTCAGGTAACCTGTTAAACACCAGAACAGGAACAAACAGTTTGCACATCGCCAAAGCTAAAAACGTGCTATAGTAGTCAGTCCAAAATGGGGTTGGTTTGGCCTTTCTCTTACAGCTCAGGGAGATGTTCAGAGTTTAAAAAGGTGGTAAAATTGGTAGGAAATTATTGATATTTCTACCCCATCTGCACATGCATGGACACTTCCCTAGGAAAAAAAAAATCTCTAGAAAAAAAATGAGATCATTATGCTCCAGACAAGCTTAGCAGGGTTATTCCTGTCAAGAGACCATGTGTTCCCAAGAATCCAGGTAAGATTTGGGCTGGAATTACAGTTAACATAAATTTTAGTTCAAAGGGCCATCATTTTAGTTAGGTGGATTCCTAAAATACACCATAAAAGAGAAGCCAAAGCTTTTTTGTTCAATCTCGACTCACACAAACTGTTCTTGCAATAAATTGTCTCTTAAAACAGAGAGATTCCTGGAACAAGGGGAGACCATTCCTGGAGCATCTCTGAGAAGCTCCTCGGGTGTTTCATCTAAAAAGAAAGTTTCCCCTCTTAATTCAGATATTAATTCCAGTTACGTGGGTCAACATCTAGATATACATTTAATAGTAGGGGATGCTTCAGTCCAGACAAAAGTTTTTTTAAAGAAACTTAATGACTTTTCACATATGAAACAGTTAACTTGAAAACCATTAATTACCTTCAGGAACTAACAGCATTAAAAATGTCCTTAATTAAACACTCAAGAAAACAGCCAGACTAATCCTAGAGTTCTTTAATAGTGTGAGGAATGCAGTGATTTTTTACAGGTTTAATTCCTTAGTATGTTGTCCTGGCTAACACTTGCTTTGGAAAGAAAACCCAGGAAAATAATTTAAATAAAACTTATGACAAGTAATGGTCACTAACTTTTCTGTAAAAATCTCTGCGCAAAAAAAGTGGACAATTCTCAAATTATACAGAAATACACCCAGACAAGCAAACGCAACACAAGAGTATATTAAGAGCCATAACCATTTTACTCACTTATCCAACAGAAACCCATTTCTAGCAACAGTTTCTGGGACAAATCAAGATTTTGCAAATATATACCACTGCAGCTATGGATTTCATGATATTCAGGAACTTCAGTTTCTCTACTGCCAAGGCGGTGCTCTATTTTTTACTTAGATTGGGCCTAGATAATTAGTTCAAGAGGAACTCACAGCCCATCTTTTTTCCCCCTCATTTGTTCAAATACACACCAATATATAAATTATAGCCTATTTCAGGTAAAAATGGTGCTTCATTGTTGAGGGTCATTTGCAGCCTTTAACATCTCAAAAACGATGTCCTGACTCCTGTGCTGCCATTTCCAGGAGCTTTCAGTCCTTGGGGTAACCGACCATCCCAGCAGTTCGCACAGGACCCCTTCCCTCCCCTTCTCTGCTGGTACTTCTCCATCTGGCACTGCTCCCTACTCTCCTGTCTGCTCCTGGCTTTCCAGCAACTAAGTCTCTCCAAAGTTCATCCTGCTTTCAGTTCTCCCAACTGGAGTTTGCTTAGGTATTTTCTGGTGCCAGCACTGCTGCGTAAGAGAAACAAACTCTATTTTTGCTTTCAGCTTAGGGCTGTTCATGGCCAGTAGAGAGCTGGTTTTGTGATTCTAGCTAGGCAGAAAGGAAAGGGTTAGTCAAAAGCTACTTGAATACCTGCAATATTTTTTCTTTGCCCCTTTATTAGTCTCAGATACCATTCTTCCCTTTCAAGCAGGTTCATCTCTTCTCCTTCTGCTCGTCATGAGAACACGACATTCTAACATCCTCCTTCAGTTACTTATCAGTGTCACACATCTGTACTAGACACTCTTTTAGATACAGGATTGGGCTCAGTGTCCTTTAAATTATCAGGTGCTTTCATTGGCCATTATGGCATTTTGGTTTGTTCTTAGATTTTAGGAAAATGAGGTAAGACTGTGCTTTGGCAGAGAGCTGTGTAGCCCAGCCCCAGGAAAAAGTACTGCCAAGTTGGGCTTTTAACTGCAAATTCCTGCTGTTCCAAGTTCTGCGGAGACAGAAAGCTGCAGATTGCTCGGGGGGTGTGGGCTCCAACCCTTACAGTGCCCAATCTGGTGGGCTAACAGCACACTTGTGTGGAGAGCCAAGAGCTGCAGACACCTCAGCATGTCTTTCCAGTGTGCCCCCATTTCTCCCTTATTCCACACTCAGCTACAATGGTGGATGGAGAAAGGTCCTCTTACACTTGTTGCTCCCCCAACAATACTGAGAGGGCAAATTATTTAAAACAATAAAATTACAATCACAGAATATTATGAGTTGGAAGGGACCCACAAGGATCATCAAGTCAAACTCTGGCTCCTGCACAGGACCATCTCCTGAGAGTATCATCCAAATGCTTCTTGAACTGTCAGGCTTGGTGCTGTGACCACTGCCCCAGGGAGCCTGTTCCAGCACCCAACCACCCTCTGGGTAGAGAACCTCTTTCTAACATCCAACTTAAACTTCCCCTGACACAACTTCAGGCCATTCCATCAGGTCCTGTCACTGGTAACCAGAGCAAAGAGCTCAGTGCCTGTCCTTCCTCTCCCCCTCACAAGGAAGTTGTAACTGCAGTGAGGTCTCCCCTCAGTCTCCTCCAGGCTGAACAAACCAAGGGACCTCAGCTGCTCCTTGTACAGCCTCCCTTCTAGGCTCTTCACCACCTTCACAGCTCTCCTTTGGACACTTTCTAATAGTTTTACATCCTTCCAATAACCATCCAATGCTTTTCATATCAAAACAACTGCAAAAATTCACATATGTGATCCAAAAAAATTTCTGCATATTCCAAAGAAAGTCAGGTACCAATCACAGCTAAACTGCTACGTTACTTTATGTTACTAACCTTAATTCTTTCCCTTGCAGAATTAGAGAGCACTGTTGAAGAGCTACAGAGAAATCAGGATGATTACGAAGTGTGAAAAAAAAAGGTCACAGCAGATCTGAAATTCCCATCTCAAGGCAGAAAGATAAAAGCACTTGGTTTTGACCTCTTCTCCATTTGTTTTTGCTGTTGACAGCCAAGATAGTGTTAAGATTTACTATGAAATTACAGCCTGTTTCATGCAGCACTGTCAAAAAGCTCTCAGATGCAGAATGGCAAGAGCCCAGCTCACAACACCACTGCTTTTTCACACCAGATCAAGGGGGCCATCACTGACAGGAGAAAATCCAAAGTGTGACTACAGGGAGTGAGGAAGAAAGGAGGCAGGAGTGTATACTTCTGAAGTTCAGCCCCAAAAGTGCATTCCATACTGACTGGCAAACACAAAACTCCATGATCTGAAGCTATGGAAGTGCTCTCTACCACACTGTGACCCTTGAACACAGATGTTCTGTGAGGGTCCTGTAATTTATCCAACTCATCTCCAGTATGGCAAAGAAAAGCATCCATGCTGTAAAGTTTAAAGTCCCACTAGACATCACTTTTCCCCTCCTCACTAGGAAGAACAGACATGGTCACACCACAGATACTTGAGACTCTCACACATCACTGTTCTGGTTTCAGTAAATTCACATGCTAGGGTTTGTTCAAGGCTTAAGAGTAAAAAAGCATGGGAACATACTTTACAGCATTTTCACTAATATAAAGGATTCGGAACTAATCTTGTTCCATTCTGCAAACACAAGCCATATCTAGCTTCAACTTTTTCCCTTCACTGTGATATTCTAACTTTTACTCTGTATCACCCAAAGGACACAGCAGGCATCACCCAGTGTTCACTGGTTAGCAAGCAGAGTCTTTCCAAGCAGGAGCAGAGAAAAGCCAGAGCTGACTTTCATCAAGAGCCCTGAGGCTCAAGGTTCCCATCTCAGTCTCCCCAATTCTTGTACTTACTGTTTGCTGCATTCAAGCACGGGTCTCTACACGTACCTTCAGTCTCCATCTGGGAAATGCAGGACTGACTTCAATTGCCTCTTGCTTCTGGGCTGAAAGATGGATATACTGTGTACTTTGAAAAGTATGGAATGGCCTCAAAAGCATGTGAAACAGACTGATGTCCAAGCCAGCATCTTTACATACAGGAAGGATTAGGCTTATTAAAATTGCTTGCTTTGCAATGTATCATTCTTTCTCCCACTCTCAGCAGTTTACCCAGGATTTCTAAGTTAACTCCTGCAATGCTGGGAACTTGCTTTCCTTTATAAAGGGGTACAAGCACCAGAAGAAATACAAAAGTACCATCTAAAGGGGAGATCACCTGGACAAGGCAACCTGAACATAAGCCAACCCCATCTTTCCCTTTTCATCTGCTCTTCTGAAAGTATTCCAGTGACTCATTTCTGTTCAGACAAATGTCAGGAAGAAAACAAAGGACATACATGAAGACAGACATCTGTGCAGCCATCATAATACAAGGATTTTACTGGTCAAAATGGGAGAGCACAATTCCCAAGGGGCCTGGGCTGACTAGAGCAAAGCAGGGTGTCACAGAGAGAGCTGGCAGAGTGACACCTGAACAAGAAGACGGACACAAGTGGAGTCAACCAACAAGTTTAGCAAGACTCCAGACACGGAATACAGGATAAGCATAAGGAAGTGCTACTGAGACATTCAGATTGAAGCCCAGAAACTTGGCAAAACACCCAGATAGAGCAAATAACACTTAGAAAAGCTACTGAGCCACACAGGTGAGCTCTGTGCTAAGCTGATGAATGAAGGCACACAATAACAAAGCGACAAAACCAGAGACATCACAAGGGATGGCACAACAAAGTACACACAGAATTTACACAAATGCATACAATCTGAAGTTTACAAATGGTTCATGCTTTGAAATTATTAAATGTAATAACTGGTGAAAGTTTCAGTGAGAAAATATGTCAAAACAATAGGAATTATCGTGTATTCTTAAAACACATCTCCATTAGGAAATTACTGAATCCATCAATCGTAGAACTTGATTGAAAAATAAGGTTTGATCACAATTAAGCTGAAGTAGACCACCAGATACTATGACCTTTACTACTACAAAGGAATAGCAAAAGCACTCTTTTCTGAGCTACAAAATATACAGCACACCCTTTAGCATAGGCAAGGAAACATTTTTTGCCTTCTCTTCATCTTATACCTAGTATCAGATTAGAGAAGTAGTTGTACTGCCACATACTGCTTTTGACTCAAAACATGCAGAATGTTTTTCTATAACTTTGCACAAATACACATCTGTGTTCCTATGAGTTCAGAAAAACTGGAAAAAAAGATGAAACTCTGTTCTTTTCCTACCCCGCTCCACACCCCCAAGGAAAAGTACCCTCAGGACATGTGGGCCTACTAAGACCAAAAGATGCTGCAGTTCTTGCTGTGGCAAAAAAAGCCTGAACTCTCAGTGGAAGGCAGCTGTAAAAGGTTAAATAGACATGTTTAATTCAGAAAGGTACTCTGGAATTTCCCCACAGCAACAGCTCAAGAAATATAGTAGCTACACTCTCCTAAGACAGAAAACCGGTGGAGTCAAGCATGCATTGTACTTTGAATACTCACTTATTCCAAAGTGAGTAGCACCTCCTGTGCAAGCTTTATTATGCAAACAGGTTAATCCCCAGGTTCCACACTCAAGACATTTAAGTGAAAACATTAGAAATGGCCCAACTAGAATCAAAAACAGCAAAAACAAAGACAAGCACGTATCTTTCTGTGACTCCTAGTTCTCATTTTTCTTCCTTTTTCCCAGAGAGGACAGGCTGACAGAGAGAAGGAAATATACACTCACCCGGTAGTCTGCCATACAAGTAAATACAAAAGAATCAAGTGTTTATTGGAAGTCTGCATGAAGGCACAGATGAGCTTGATTACAGACACATCATAACAATTACAAATATATGTAAACACCTTGAGATATACAAAAAAGCAATAATACAGCTAATACAGGAAAAAAATGTAACCTGCTAAAAAAACCCCAAACTTTTTGTATCTGAGGTTCTTACAATAAGCTCTGATCCACACCAACACAGTGTAATGCTCTTAAAGTCATCACTTGGATTCATGCTCAACAAATCTGAACTTTGGCCATTGTTTGATCCAAATTCGAACAGGCTTCCTTCACTAGGATCAGAAAAAAACATAGGAAAAACCAGCTAGACACCCAATCAACCTATAATGAGGCTTCATTGATTCTCTAAATATACAAGAGCAAGGTACCAAGGTACTGAAATTAAATATAAGCTTCAGAAAAGCTCAAGGATGCTTGTTCCACTTTTGCTTGCATTTGAGGAAATTGCTGTATTTCTGCAGGAAAGGAACAGTCTACAGCTGTCAGGTGATTTTTTTTCTTCCTCCACAGGAGGCTTAGATTTCATCTGAAACACCTGCCAAAACAAAAGTCAGGAATCACAAACTAAAGTGCCTCGGACAGCTTAGGTTTTACCACTAGAATAAAACATTTCTCTTCATAGATGCAGCATTAAGTTATACCGTGAGAAAACCCACCTTTGCACATAGAAGACTATTTCCAATATTTCTGTGGAAAGGGGAATTGCTTTTTGTGTGGGGTTTTTTTTTGTTATTGTTGGTGGTGTTTTTTTAAATTAGATAGCAATGTCATAAACTTAAAGAACTGCAACACAGCATTTTTTCAAAGGAACTCATACACACACACACAGACAGAGAAAAAATGTAGTTTTAATACAGGCAATTCTCAGGCCTAGACAAAGAGTACTCTGAGCAGCAGTTTACTACAAGGACACACAGTTTTGTCAAACTCAACCCTCAATCATCTGTCTTAACTCTTCACTTCCCCTCTACAAAAACTTTATAACCTCCAGAGCCCCTTTCCAGTGAGGAAAGACTCCTATCCAGGTACCACATGCGGAACAAAACCTAACACAGCTACATTTCTCCTGACCCTGCAGACACATCATCCCAACCTAAAGATGAGGTAGTACTTTTCTTTGGAGGCCAACTAGTTGAGTAGGAACAAGCACTTTCTCCCTCATGCAGCAGCTGTCTGGAATACAGCACCAAATTCCTCCGTTTATCTCCTTCCCAGGACACACCTCTAATGCAAAACCAGCACCAGCTGCTTAAAAAAAAGGTAAATCACTATATGAGCACACACTCCTCTTTGACTGCATTGTAAAGGCCACAGTCTGGCATACTCAGCAACTTTCTCCTGTCTACAAAGTGGCAATGACTCAACCTCTGTTTGTACTGGGACCAATGGTTATTACCCAAAAGGAACATGAAGATATCCTGAGTACTTTATTACAGTGAGATGTGGAAATTAAAAAAAAAATAAAAAAATTGAAAACTTTAATCTGAATCCAAAAAAGGGGTGGAAGAGGAATTCAGCTCCTCAGGGAACTGAGGAAACCAGATTGTCTCTATGCATACAGTCCATTTGATAATTAGGGTCTCTGTTTGCTCTCTCTTCAGGAGCAGAGATCTTTCCCCTCAAGAAGGTTGCAGTTACATATGCATGTATTATAATTTTATAGCTTACACCCATAAACCTTCTGGTTTCTTATGAGACGGCTTGAACTGGAGAAATATGCTCTGCATAGTCCATGCTCTGTAGACTCCCAAGGATCAAAAAGAAATGGACTGCCATGACTGAAACAAAAAGGAAACACCAAAAAGAGCTGAACAGTATTAGAACTTGTACTTGTAAAACTAAGCATTAGGATCAGAAAAAGCTCTACAAAACTTAAACAAGGTCCCTGGATGCATCCTCTTAGCAAGCAATAATCAATACCGAGGATGAGAGGACTGGGTTTCTTTGACTGACAAACTATTCAATGGTCTTTTATTTGTCTCCATGATCAGTTTCCACTTATTTAACAAAATATACAGAGTCTATACGGTCTCCTGTCAGCAGTGCAAGCTGTACAGATCCCAGGAAGCTTTCTCATTTTCATTGTGTCCAAGACTGCTGTGCATTCAGCTGAAGTGCACAGGGATTCCACCCAGGCAGCTGGATTCCTAAATGCAAACATTTTTACAGGAAAGGAATCCTATTCTGTTCAGCTCCAGTACAGTGATTGCCAATAGAAAAGCACTGACAATTTCTGGACAAACTCTGATAGTACTTTCTGCCCTCAGGAATATGCTCTCAGAAGAGTACATGTAATTAAAACAGTCTTATCTGGCTTCTAGCTGGAAGACTATCTCCAAACAGTCCCACCTCTTCTTCCAAAGAACTTCTCTGGAACAAACTGTGGATAAAACAAACTCTTAACACTCTACAGAGTATCAGCTGTGTTCCAGCGTGCAAGCCAGATCCCTTAAGAGAAAATATAAAATGAAAGCTGCTTGATTGTCAGAGAGGAAAGCACTGCTGAAACAGCTAAAAGGAAGATTTTATTTTTTTTAATCTTGAGCTGTAAAGGGGTAGGCTCACAAAATGCTCACCACAGCTAGAATTGCTTCTGTGGCCTTACACAACTAGTGAGGATGCCATGTGCGACTGACAGGCATCAGTGATGAAAAGAACAGAAACCCACCCAGGTGCTTCTGAGATAAACCAAGCACTTAAGCCCTCAGAGTAAGCTGGACATCACTGTCAAGTGAGTTTCTCCAGTCTAGATGAGATCCAATAAAATCACAGCTGTGGAATCATAATTCATGACTATAATTCACAAGGGAAACTGAAAATCCATTTACATTTATTAGGAGATGGTTGTGCACAATTTCTCATCTTATTCAAAAAGTCTACAAATAAGAGTTTAACACTTCTGATTGCAAGCAAATGTTTGTTCAACGTTCTTAGTTCGATAAGGCCAATTTAGCGCCTTGTTACACTTCCAAGATTTAGTACACATTTGTCAGTTCTTTACTTTCTTCTGGTAACAGTCCCACTGGAATAGTAAAGAGAGTTCACTAAGACACTTTATAACAGCAGCTGAACTTGGGTCACGCAAATTCAGTTTTGGAATATGCTTCAAACATAAATTATTTTAGGCAATTTTCCATTTTGAGATCTTAAAACACCGTCAAAGGCTCTTCCCCTCCCACCCACATCTGTACTACCACCACCAGGGGCTTCCACTCTGTAGAGCCGTAGGTCCAAGAATCTCAAAGCACTTCAGAAAGGAGGGCACATTTCAAATAGTGTGATACTTGAGCTGGAATCCTACTTAAAAAAGAGTTGGGGTTTTTTATTCGTCTTATGTTTACAAAAGGACAAGCGCCAAACCAAACCAATCCTATCTTGACCTTCGTCCCACCTCGGACTGCCTATCACCTTCTCACATGCAATCCTACCACTGATTGATTCAGGAACTCTGTTTAATTACAATACTCACAGCTGAGTTTCCTCTATGGAAAGGTGAGCGTCTGCTATGGTCAATTATTTTCAGATACAAGCACTGGTCAAATTTTAGGTCCGCCACAATCTTGAGAATCACTTGACTGGGGATTCACTACCATAATTACTGTAATTTGATAATGCACTTGATCCCATATTGGTTTAAGAAGTGTAGTAGACTATATATGCATTTCTCTAAATTCTCTCTGAGCTGAAACTACGTAGCTACAGTGAAGAAATCCTAGTTTTGTCTTAAGCGGAACATTTTACAACATTATTTTAACTTACTACCTTGATTTAATGCACTAATTTTATAAGGATTTTCAGTTTGCAATTCTGACTGAAGAGGTGAGCGGCAAACATGACAATGTATGTACAAGTGTTAGTATACTACCAGAATGCTGTACTTCCTTCTCAAAAATGTCCTTAATAAAGCATTAGGCATGTCAAACAAACTTTTGTAAACAAAAGATAAATTACTCATGTTCTGCTCTGATTATAGCCAGATACATATTCTCATAAAATAAACATTCTCTTGTCATTTTCCATGGCCCACATATCCATATATATGAGGTAAACCACTTAAAACTATCAATAATATATAAACCTCAGTACTCAATAGGAACCTCAGGAAAAATGTAACCGAGTAAGATGGCAATATCAAGAAGTGACACTTTGTTCCACTGCAAAGTGAAACCAATTTATTTGTGCTAAATGAATGGAAAGAATGTATTCAGAATACATTTCTTTATACATTGTACCGGCTTAGGATGCTAAATAAGCATTCATTAGTGCCATGTTGTGCTACTTTCTTGTACTCTGTTTCTACCAAGCAATACAAAGTTTTGGCTGTTAGGCCAATATATTCCTCTATGCTCATCTCATTTCTAACAGACTTATGAACATTTAGAATACCTGTTCAAACTTTCCTTTGGGGGAATCACAATTCATATATTTTAACAAGAAAGAAATTATCATCAGTTGTTCTCTACAATCACATTGCCTTCTGCAGCAAAAAAAAAAAAATCAAAGAGCACACTTGAATCAGCGCTCAGTAACCTGTGGGCAGGACCACACTCACCGAGGTCACTGTGACAGCTCACACAGTATGGGCAGCTTACAGGTTAATGTAAATGTCAAGTGACATCATCACATCTTAAGGTCCACGAACTGTACATTCCACAGACTCCAACAAGCCAGTTCCCTCAGTGTAAAATTCTGACTGTACCACACGTTTGAGGTGCTTTTAAACAGGAGAAATATGGATGTGTCCTGTGTGCTGAATTAAGCTTATTTGTTACGTAATGCAATCGAGTTTGTGTCTTGGGCACTGATTAGGGTGTCTGACTCACTTTTGCACTAGAAGCTGTTATTTTAAATGACTGTAACATAGTGCTGATTTTCCATAAGCTTGGTAAACACTGTAATATTTCAGAATTTATCATGTAGCCCATCATGCCTTTCATTTTCTGCAAATTGTCATGAAAAAATATAAAAAGGTATCCCTTTAATTTTACAAACCTAAAAGCCAGGAAAATGAAGCTTTGGAGCCAAGCAAAACGACATAATGCCGTATTACCAAACAGAGTAGCAAATGTTCCAGCCAGAGAATGGACATACATGTAGTTCAAGTAAACACTGATGGAAAACTTTGTTAAGTTAGTGTTGTAGACCCACAACACTGGCTGCATTTTATACAAACGTTTACAACACAATTAACAGTGAAGCCTATATAACCTCAGTGCAAATAAGTCAAATCCAAATATGCCAAGTAAGCCTTTGGCTTTTAGTAAACTGCTCCGTGTTATGAGTCCACTTCTGACATACAGACTGCTGAGCACATGCACTAAGGCTGAGAGGAGGGATGCACTGAATGTTGAAAATTGGCTGCCTGCGACGCTGCGGGCGGGACCGAAGGTTGCACAGGTGGTGGAGGTGGTGGCGGAGGAGGCTGCACTGGGGTCTGCGTGTTTGGAGAAGGAGGAGGAGTGGGACGTTTAAATTTGTCGGGGCTGTTACTTCTTCGTGGTGAAGGCCTCTGCAGAACAAATATTGAAATCATGTTTAACACACTCCTGAAAACAACGTTAGGTGCAAGTCCTCTAAAATCTTGGCAAAGGAAAAAAAACACCCAAATCTCATAAAAAAAAAAAAAAATCAGAACAATTATGTGGGAAGAATAAATTTCAAAACATTGCAAGAATCACAATACAACTTTTACATAAAATAAACGTTCTTCTGAAATGGAGTAGCAAAGGAAAGGGGAAGTACTCTTGACATCAAACAGAACAGGCATTCCTTCCTGGCAGCTTGCAGGAAATGAACACAAGACATGTCCTGAAGATATGTTTACCCATCATGACCAGCAACCTAAAAAGAAATGAGAGATGCTGCAGGCACAGCACCTCCCAGCTGTGCCTGCCCAACCAGTGGGTGCTGATGAACCTCTGACTTTATGCTGTTGGTATATGAGGTACAACCATGTGGTACCTGAGTGTGGGTGGAAATGTGTTGAATATCAGAAAGTCTGCCCAGAATCTTTAGTGCTCTGAAAGACTCTGAGCCCACACACTGGAGCAAGACCAAAGCATAAAACAAGTTGTTCTTTGGAAAACAAAAAAGATTACAACCCTTTGAGCTGCATGAGTAAAGCAGTTGTTAGAGAGACCCCCTGAACAGAAACAACAGATTTTCAACAATTTGCACACAATTAAATTTAAACACAAAGATTTAAAACCCACTTTATCTTTACAAACTGGGAGGGGGGGGGAGGAGGGTGATCTTCTTTAAATGTTAGCAATGTAAAAATATAAATTACACTGCACAACACTAACTTCTGCACTTCTGAAACAAAACTGCTCATTACTTACCAATCCAGTTAGCATTAATCAAGAGTCTCACACAATGACAACCCACCCACCCACAATTAATAATCAATCACAGGTGATCAACTCTGGGGAGAAGCATTATTACAGTTCTATACCAAATGTACTACAGGTAAAGTCAAATTTATTCTGTAACAGAAATCAAAAATGAAGAGTCAAGAATCAAACTGCAATTTAGTAAAATCAAGTATATTGTATCTATTTTTCTGCACAACTATGTACAATATTTTAATGTTCTCTGCAAAAGCCAAGGGGTTCTTGACAACTGACTGTTGTCTCTGAAACACTTAATATCATTTATTGCATTTGCATACATCTAATAATATGCAGGGACCTGGCATCAGTACTGAGACAAAGCCAAGAGCTACTTATCACCACCTTGCTCAGAACAATTAGTATTTTGTCCTGAAGATGATCTTTTTCATAGTGACTCAATTCATTTACATTTCAGAAAGAGCAGTATTTCACAGACACTGAATGGAACAAGTTCCTTGAAAAACTTACTTATAAAGTCAGTTTCCAGGTTTTCCAGAAACATAAAGATCTTCCTGTGACTAACTCACGTGACACACACCCATGGGCTGAACTCGGACCAGGATTCCACCTTCCCGCTGAGCTCCAGGTTCCTTCCTGTTCTACCCACCATTGTAGCATCCCCACCCTCCTTTGCTCAAGGAAATTGTAACAATTACCTTTGCACACCCACCTAAACCATTGCAGAAGCAGCCATATTTTAGCATTGTACTAAAAATCCTATTGAAATAAGTTTTTACATCTGAGAATGACAAGTATAGGTAAAAACCTTGAACGATATTTACATACTACCACACCTGCTGAGAAAAATCAAAATGGTCTTGACACAACAACTATAAGGTCTTTTGCCAAATGGTTAATATTTAGGCTCTGTTTGCTCATTAAACTCCACAAATATTTAGAAGAAACATGATGAAGCAGAAATGCATCAAACATCGCAGGTAAAAAGGAAATAAATGCAGTTGAAAGATATGAGAAATCGCCCTAGCAAATGTTTATATTAACTTTCTTCTTTGCCAATGAGAATAGAAAATAAGAGTTAACTGCCTGTTACAGTGACATGATGGTAGCATTGTGTGTCATCCTGAAGAAAACCTGAGCTTGAAGCAACCTCAGATGACTCATCCGTCAGATGGTGGAGACTAGGAGAAAAATGAAAGCAATGTTTTTACTTCCTGGGATAGGCTTAGTAGCTTAGAACATCACTTTTCACACCCTGCCTGCTGATCCATAAGATGATACCTATTACTGTCCTTAAGATGACAATACATCCTATTCTTTTGCAGAAAACAAGGTTCTCCAAAAAGAATCAGTTTCTGAGGGGTGAAGAGGAAAATCAGGGTTGAAGAAAGCAGCAATAGATATCTTGGAGTAAGGAGACAAAAACAAACATTTACACAAATGTTTTGTAAAAAAAGCTTAAGGACAAGCAATCATAACTTTTAAAAAGCAAACTACATTGGCAATAAGTACTATTTTAAATACTTACTGTAATACCATGGGATGGTCCCATATGTTGCAAATGAAGGCCTGGGGAATTGTAGTAAGACATTCCAGCTCTAGTCAGTGAAGTTGGTGGTGTGAAACCAACTGTGTGACTTGCATATGACAGACCTAAAATTGTTAAAACAAGGTAACATCAGCATTCTTGTTTCATATTAAAAACTAAAGTGTGAGGGGTTTTTTTTGAATTTTTTGGTTCTGAATCAATGATAGGTTAAGAACTGGTAACTCCTGCAGATTAGACATCTAAAAAATATTCATCATACTGAAAAGTGTGATGTGAAATTGTTTTCTTTTCCTGTAGCATACTACCATACATTACACTATGTTAAATGTAACTTTTCACTTAAAATAAATGGTGTTAAGGCTCCCCTAGCAGCTTAGTTCACAATTATTTCCATCCAGCGCTCCATTTCTCCACAGAGGAAATGGCTCCCTGAATAACATACAGTCTGAAGAAGCAGAGAGGTTGTGCCTGGAGCAGCCATCTAGCACTGGGCCTCCATGAGATTCCACAGAAAAATCTGGCATATCAGATCTGCACTGAGGCTTCCTCCTCAAAGATCCTAAAGATCTTTGGGGGTATGAAATTAAAACATTCTGGAAAATGTTACTAGCTGGACTATGCTAACAACTAACATTTAAAATTATAACTAATTTTATCTACATTAAGGAAAGCCTAATACTCAAAAGTGCAAATATCTGATTCTTTCATCTAAGTATTTCCTTTCTGCAAGAACTCAATTATAAAAATGCACAGTACCTGTATAGCTAACCAAGGTAAACAGAACAGCAACTGTTAAATGCTTCCAGTTCAGACCTTGAAGTGTTTGAACAGTCTGAGTATTTATCAAGACAGCACATTTTCCAAAGCCTTTAGCTAAAAAAAGCTTTCTGACAAAAATATGAGTAAGGTAGGAGACAGGACTTTTCTGAGCTGTTTAGTATTAGACACAAGTAACTGCTTTGGAAAATAATGACCAACAAAAACTTCTGAAGGTCTCAAACTTTTATAACACGGCACTGGCTTTAACAGTTCTCACACCTGAGAACAGTGTCACTGCAGCTACAACATGCACCAACACCCAGCATCATCCCTGACTGCAAGCATCTGTCTCTCCCTTCAACAGATGAGATAAGATCTTGGGGAGAAAACAGAACAAGCCTCAGATCACTAATAAAGTCATATAAGCAAACAGAGTAATCTTGCTTTCTTTAATTGTTTGATTCTGTTACATTCCCAATGTACAATTTGTGCAAATTATGAGTGACTGCAATGGAGTAACTGCCACTACAGAGTAACAAGAAAAATTAATCTGCTTTGACTACACAATCTAATTGCTTGTAGAGCATGTATGTTATACTTAAGTACTTTTGTAAGCACAAGGACAGAAACAATGTTCAGGGAGGTGACAATGTGTTGCAAGGCAGAGGTAAGAGCCTATAGAAATAAAAGGTAAAATATATGCTTCAAGTCAACCTTTTTAACGTAACAATTTTGAACTGCTTTGGGATAATCCACCTCCACAAGCTTTACAAATGCAAGTCTACATGGCAGCCAAGTATGTGAAAACAGGCAGCTCACATCTGCAGCCCAGAATCCCTATCTAGCCCAGCTATAAAGCATAAACAGTTTATCTTCACTAAAGACTAATTGGTAATTAGACCAGCTAATCCCCAGCTGCCCAGGAGTAGCAATAATTACACTGTCTTCAAAGTTCCATGCACTGTGCTAGAAGTCTCAGCAGTTATCTCAGCTTCAAAGAGTCCCCCAAAGTGGCATCCCAAGCAAAAAGGCTCTGGGAATCAGGAGCCAGAATCTGAGCATTAAACCTGACCAGCTATCCACGTGAAATTATAGCATTTCTAACCAGTTACAAACTGTTTCCACACACTTGGGCACATCATTTCCCAAGTGAAACATGCCAAGTCACACAGTTACTTGATGCAAAATACAACTGTTGTATTTATTCTGTGCTGATGCTTTTGACATTGTCTTACTGTGCTACTTTAGATACAAAGTACTCTCAAAACCTACTTGTTTTCATCCATTACTGCATTCATATATCCCAGACAGCTCTACAAAATTCCCTATTGACCTCATTAGTTCTCTATCAAATTGCTGCTTCTATTTTTCTGGAGTCTAAAACTTCTCAGCTGTGGATATTAATTTATCAGATGCAGCTGCCTGTGCAGAAGTGCTGGCCTGGAACATTTAGTGTACTAAAGTCTCCAAACTCGTGAACTCTGTTAGAAGCTACCACTTCAGCTGTGCTATTTTCAACTCTGATTCAGACTGTGTTTCAGCATCCCCTGTCTGTGGGATGTAATTCCCACTAGAACACTGCACTCTTGTACCAACTACTGATGGGAAGTGAAGTCCACAGGGAACAAGGAATGTGCTTCAGTCCCAGTGTAGGAACAGAGTACTCCTGCACTGACACACCAGCATCTAAACAGGACGCACTGCCAAGTAATCAAAGATGCAAGCCTGCCAGTTCCCAGCTAATCTGTCCCACACACAGCTGTAATTTTAACTACTGTGTGGCCTGCAGACACAGTGTGCAGTGGAACACTGGACTATTTTGCAGGCTGCACACGGATAACCACAAACGCCCGCAGTGGTCACCCCAGAACAGCTGTTGTTGGCAAGACTGCATTTCTGTACACCCAGTTACAGGAAATGGATAAGGAAACATGTATCACTTTCTTGGTAACATATCTTGCAAAACATTTAAAGTCAAGTGATTTGGCTCATTGCAGAAGAGCAAAACCCCCCTGAAAACTTGTAGCACTTGTAGCTGCTTGCGGCCATAGCCAGTTTTCACACACACTTACTCCTTTTACATTACCTGGATGAAAACCATTGAGAATCCTTTGAAAAACTAAAGCTAGCCTTGAAAATTAGAACAATTTAAAGACATTTTATATGTTCTAGCAGACCTGTGTAATAAAATGTCTCATTCCCATCTTGCAGAATGTGTCAATATAGAGCACATCTCACTTGCCCACAGTGTGGGACTCTGTCCAGCAGGTTCTAAAGGTGAATTTGGGAAAGCAGGGCACACAGGATTCACTTCATTACGTACAAGTGAGTTTGTGACTGCCATATAACATCCACAGCCAACAACATCTAATGAACATCCAAGTGCAATTTTAACAGATTTTTAAATTTCAGTCAATAAATGTGTTAGTAACACAAATATATTTCCTTTGAATTCAAATACATCCAGTAATTAGAAGCTCAGAAAAGGTTTGTTTGCCTCTATTATACAAAGCACCCGAGACAAGAATTCTTAATTTTATAGTTATTGTTTAATAACAGAACACAGCAGAAGTACAAAAGCCATTTCTCTACTAAAGAGAAATGAAAATTGACTTTTCCTCAACATGTTCAAGATTAGACTTCTCTAAGAAATGTACAATCAGAACACAACAGCAGTCTCATTACTAATTCATCATCAAACCCTAGAAATCCACTTGAATTATGTGTCCTGTTGGGCAACTTGTGGGGGGAGGGAGGAAAAAAAAAAAGACAGCAAGAGAGAAAATGAGAGCAAAAAAGAAATAAAAGTTCAAGTGTGATAGCTACACTGACCTTTAACATCTGTTCACAAATCTGACATATGTAATATCTGTTCACCATCCCAAAACATGCTGCACTAGAAGACCACTAAGGCAAAACTATTCTTGCATTTATGATGAAGGATTTTTTTCTCCAAACTAGCTTTGAAAGGCTACTGACCTAAATATATTAATAGGGCACGTTACTATGTGATGCATACAATAATTTTAGAAACTGGGTTAAATATTTACCAGGTGATATAGGTCTGCTAGAACTTGGTGAGGGTGTATAAGGGATAGGACTGGACACAGTGCGAGGTCTTAATCCTTGTGCAGACATCTCATTAAAATATCTAACAAAAAAAGGCAAAGAATAATTAGATCAAACCTTTTAAAATGTGCCATGTTGTAAATGTTTCACTGTGATTTTTTTCTCATTTCCCGTAAGAATCCCATTAGATTAATGAAGGACCAGTCACCTTTAGGAAGTCACGACGGGAGCTCTCGTCATTGCTGATACTGGTTTAACTTTCAGTGGAAACAGCTGCACTTATCTTAAGTCATTTGCAGGTAAAACCATATAAGTTGCATATGATTAGAATAGTACATATTAAGGTCAGAGATATAAAACATGTCATCCAAACTGACCTATACTACATTCTTGCACTTAAAACATCATTTCTACATTGAACTCAATAGCTCATCTGGCTGGAGAGCATCTGTCACAAGGACATTCAGCACTAATCCGAAATTATGAAAAGGCGGGGGGGAAAATCATTAAAGTACTAATAATTTGTTCCAACAGCCAATCAGCCATATCATTAAAACATGCTCAGTTTCCTACTTGAATGCCTTGGTCTCAACATTTAACCATTTGCTCATCCTACCTTTTGCCACTGGAATAAAGAGAGATTTTTAACCCAAGACTTTCTCTCACTACAGGTACTTCCAGGTTGTGTTGCAAGACACCTCCCACACTTCACTGTGATAAACTGAACCGACTAGAACCTCAGGCAAGGCATTTTTCCCCACCTGTAATAACTGTAGTGATATTTGTTTTTTACTCACTGAATACAGTGAAGCTTCTTCACAGACATCAAATGCTATGTAAAAGGAGATAAAAATAATACCAATTGCTCCTACTCGCCACTTACTGTTTTTATCTCAAAAGAAATTCTGGGTTTTTTTCACAAGACTGGGCTGGTAGCTTTCAGGTTGAGTTGCTTATGCACTCTCCACCTAGATTCTTCAGCTGCTGTTTAGATTAGATGCTCCCCTGTTCGCCTTCTCCTGCACATGTGGTTGCGAATCAGTGCACCTGGGTTTATATTATTAGATTGAGCTGTGTTTCTTTACTGGACACAGCAGAGCAGCAGGCAAAATTAGCCAACTAACAGGCCTTTGACTATTACTTGACTCCTTTCTACCACTGTGTTCTCAGAAATTCTTGGGAGCTGCATTTATTTCCAAATCATGGGAAAAAAAACCCAGTAACATGAAGCAGCATTAAAAACACTCCTATCTGATGGAACTCACAACAAGAACTACCTTGAGGTCTGTTCGTCAACTATTTGAAACATGTTTTGGTACTGCATCTTCCTGATTTATAATCAGAACATTCAGAGTCACTAAGACACATGCCCTAGCACAGGCAGTACACTGTAGTGGTATTGTAGTTGGTTTGAATTTGGGTAGATCGGGTATTAAAAGTAGCTGCAATAGAGAACAACATAAAACTAACAAACTGACAAATCAGGGTTTAATGAAACAAGTTTTCTAAGGAGCTACCAGTGGCAAGGTTGGTGAAACTGAACTGACTGGGCTACCTCTGCAACACACACCAACTTGCAATGCAGACAAGTGCATGCACAAAGGCAGCTTCTTTGTGACTTAATCACCTTGTACTCTACACAAATACGATTTCTGTAAGTCATCGTAGTACCAGGATCAGGTGATATGGAACAGCAGCACACCATTAGTATGCTTCCTGATTTCAGCTACTCCAAAGAATAGGCTGGAGAATTGAGAAAACAAAGCTATCCCTAGTCAGGAGGGAGAGGTTTTGGGAGAGCTGTGTATTTTGCAGTCAGTAAAGCATCTTCATCTACCCCCATCTACAAACAGTAAGGATAATCAGCTAACAGAATGCAACCAAAAAAATGGATATTGATCCACCACCACCATTTTTAGGAAGATGTAAGTTGACAAAAACTTACATTTTAAAATCATTACTGCATATAGTTCCACAAGTATTTTGTATACACAGTGCTTCCAAGACTAACCACTGATGTCTGACTCATCCTTCCCTTTGCTTTGTATTACTTACACTGCACATGCCTGCTTTGGAGCTATTCTGTCAAGCCTTAGTAGTACCAAAAAAATCAACTTGACAATTTCTGAGAAGTACAGACTAGTTAATCAAATTTTCCTGCATTTTATAAGTTACCACTACCTACAAGTGGTCAACAAAAAACATTATGAGGATACTCTGCAATTTTAGATTAATACCGGTAATTCACAGATTTGGATTCTGACTGTACTTCCACTACCCTGTAAATACTGGAAGAAAATATTAGGCTAATAAAAGAAGATTAAAACATCATAATCCTCTAACAATTTAATTTGTATAGCATTTGCTACATCTTAATACCAGATGCTAATTCAACATATGCCAAGTCGCCTTAGTATTCCATTAAAATGAACACACTCCTTTGAACTTTCAGGGTACTCCTTGACACAAAGTATCTGGCACTTTGTTTCTAGTAAATTATAACAAATACACTGATGACCAAAGAATCTCTCAGTATCAGAAGAATACACAGTACAGAGCAACTTTTTTATTTTTTCTAAAGGACCTCTATAAATCCAAAATAATGTAAAACAATACAATAAAATAAGGAGCATTTGATAAGAAATAAAAATGTTTTATTCAAAATGTACTTAGAATCCTCTTTCAAGATACAACACTGTGTTGTGATGTCTCACATCACTGACTATGAGGTGAGAAAACACTAAAAGGCATGGGAAAAAACCATCAAAAACTCAGGAATATCTGTAAGGTCAGTGCAAGCAAGCAGCCTGCAATAGAGAAAAAAAAGGAAATCAAAGATGTTATGGTTTGGATATCAAGAACAACCCAATAGTTCTGGAAATGCTTCCTCTCTCCAAGGCTTTACATGTATCCCTTTTTACTCGGCTGAAGATACTTTACTTTCTGCAAAGGACGAATTAGGCCCAATATTGCTTCTACCTCACAGAATTCCTTCCAGTTACCAAGTTAGGGGCAAAACAGAGTTACTATGATCAAATTATCCTGATTTTTAACTCCATAGCTATATTTATTTCAATATTCATGAAGATTAAGGGTTTTGATAATGTACAAATATTTTCTTTCTCACTTAAAACTAACACAATTTCTACACAACTTCAATACATCTCTACTGATATTTCGGGACTATGTTAAAATTTGATATTTATATTAAACCCATATACAGGTTATTTTTATGCTTATTCTATAATATTCTAAAAGTACTATTGATAAGTAAGTCAATGCCATATCTGGGTGGCTAAAATTTACAAACCTTTCATCGTCCATTTCTAAGCTGGATTCACTCTCTGACAGTTGTCTGCACAGTGCTTCCCTACGTTCCATTTCCCTCTGTAATTTCCTTTGAAGTCTCAAGTTTTCTTCTCTCATATGTCTCTCCTCTTCTAAATATTGTGCCATCTTCTCTGAATCTGCAATTCAGAATTTTGTTAACATTTGATTAGAATTCAATTTCACAGTGTGCTTAATTTTATGCCAATGCTTCAAGATGAGGGTGTAGGAACTGCTCAGGATAGATCACTCAAAATTTTCATCTCTAAGTTATTACCTCAAAGCCAAATTCAGAACAGTAACCACTAAAGCTTGTACTTGACAGCAATTTTCAAAATAAAATGTAAAAAAACTCCACATACAAACAAAACCACCACCACCAAAGTCCTAAATTTGGAAAGAAAGGAAAAAAAATCATGAAGACAATAATGACTAAAACCTTTAAGAAGAAATATTGATTCCTGCTCCCTTAAAATAATGCTATGCCACATTTACAGGGATGTTCCTGCAACACACAGAAGAAATTACTTTAAAGGTATATTTTCATTTCAAAGGAGGAAATACAACTTCTGAAACTCAAAACTCAAACTTGTATTAAAATTGATACTTTATATGTATTCTACAGCATTCTTTCAATTACACATTTTGTCACAGAAACTGGCTAGCAAAGCATGTACCAATATTAAAATATTAACATTAAAATTACATTACATTTTGGTATGAAAAGTCAACAAGAGGTTTCCTCTTTACATCAAAGGGCAGTTTGACTTTTCAGTTCTAAACAAGTTCAACAAACATCCTCAAAATAGTCTGGTAACACAGATTATTTATAGTGATAAAAAATTATGGAAAGTTACAAAGCATTGTGACAGATTACTTAAAAAAAAATGGAACACATGATGAAGACTTGGCACACACACTGTATTTTGTGAGATTTTGTAATGTTTGATTAAGTTTAAAGTTAAATCCTTGATATTTAAAAAAACCAAAATGATTCATCGTGTCTTGTGATCACTTCTTTATGCAGCACCCTTCAATGAAATGAATATTCCTCTCTAAGAAGACTGTTCCCAAACTATTAACAACATGTGATTTATCTCTCTTCTGTGGAAATACCACTTCTAAATGTAACAGTATCACTTACTTTAAACTATTATTGTACCAAACCAGTTCCTAGAAGTGCTTTAGAAATAAAAAATGTAATACAAATACCGGACTTCAGTAAGAAGATTTCATTAAATATTTATGAAGACTACTAGAGGTTCTCTAATGATCACATATTGCAAATAGCAAACTGAAAACTATTTCAGTTTCATCTTCTGCTTGCAGGCACATCCACCCTTCCTATCAGCACTGCTATTCATACTGCAGCACTGTTCAACCTGCTCACAAAGGGAAAGAGTACTTTCAAACCTAGATCTTATTTTCAATGAGAATTTGACTTTAAAGACTTTCAATTTTTTTACTCTAAATCACAGTAATTCAAAAAGAAACCACTTAAAAATAATAGAGGATACTTGAAATGAAATTAATTAGGCTAGATTTGTACACAGAGTACTTTAAACCTAAGGCCTTGCTCTTGTTCTGAACTTCAGTAAGTGAAGGTTGCAGCACAAAATTGGAAAGTACAACGATTAGCTGTCCTTATCTTTTTTTAACAGTCACAAATTAATAGCATCACAAACTTGCACACAAGGTCTGTGCAAAACAGCACTCTTGATCCATCATCTCTGTCTTGGAGTAAAGCCATGCCTCTGGAAAGCGATTTCTCTAAATGGAGGTTGAAATATCCCAGTTCGTCTGTCTAGACCAGCTCACCAGAGGGGGACAGTATTGCTTGTTCTACACTCACACAGATTTTTCTGTCTCTGTGGTGAGATACTCACTTATCAATTTGCCATATAACACTACTGACCAGGAACTAGGCAGAACTGATGAAAATGAGACAGAAATTTTAGATATAGCACGAAGGAACAAAGGACTGGCATTGCAAAGTTCACGGGAAGGTGCAAGCAGCTTCCTGCCAGCAGAGCCCCTGGGCTCAGGGCCACAGCCTCTTCTCTGGGAAGGCAGAGCAAAAATGTTTTAATCCAAATTTGCCGTATTTTTTATCACTTCTACCTTAAATTCAAACTCAAGAAAGAACATATAAAAATCTTACATTAAACAAACTTTAAGAGATTTGAAACAAGTTGTTTACTCACGCTGTAACTGTGCAGCCCTCAGTTGTTTCTTTAACCTCTCCACTTCATTCTTTAAAAACCTGATATGTCTCATCATATTTTCTGGAGAGTCTATCTCCATTGATATGTCTCTGGGTGATGGTGGAGCAGATACTGGCTGGTCTAATTTCTCCTGCAAAATTCTGTATGAAAAAACAGTTCAAACTTGACCTTCCATTCTAATGAAAAGAAAACCTCTTATATCCCCCAGAAAGCCACTGCAAGGATTCTGACAGGTATGAAAGATTTATTTTAACAAATGTTTTTGGTGAAATAAATTTGGGAGGATTTGATATTTCTAAACACTTTTGCGTACAGTTCAGGAAAAACAAATTCTCAACTATATGGAGTTATCTCAGTTTTATACTCAAGTGCTACTTATTCTACAAAATTTTTGCTAAGCAAATTCATTAAATCTGAGATTTTACATTTGAGTTCTTAGACAAAGAACACACAGTGAAGATTAATGATGAGTAAAGTATGTCTATGTTGAAACATAAGCTTTTTTGCATTTCACCACTACCAAAAGAAAAAACTTTGCAGACATTTTCTGAAGGATACTCAAATAGTCTTCCCCCCATTTTTTTAATCTCCAAGATATTAAGATTTTCCATATAGTCATGGTTTCAAATACCTCATATAACTAATGGCAAATTTAGGAGTAATGAACTTCTCTTATGAAATAAGCACATGGTAAATACTGTATGTTCTAAATGATGGTTTTTGGAGTTAACACAGCAAGTATTTTCCAGCCTGGAAGCAGAAACCTGTTTTTTATTAGGAACATTTTGACTGGCTAGACCCAACTCTGCTCTGAAGAGCAGGGACAGCACTATGCAAACACAATTTTTGCACCATCTGGTGTTCACAGTTACTATATAAAGTGTACTAAAGCAAGGTCTGACTCCACCATGGCTCCTTGTATGGAGGCACACAGTCTGAGATCAATTAAACCTGAAATGGTTTGCCTTGAAGAAGGCTTTAAATCTAATATACACAAAAATCCTACCAAAGGCTCATCCTGCTATGGATTTACCACTGCTGAATATCACACATAGCTCTTCAGAGCACCTTCTGCACAGCAGGGCTCTGTAAAATAAAACTACAAAACCTGCTCTTCACTTAGGATCAGGTGTTTTTGAGGCCCTGGTCAAGACTCAGGGAGTCACACTAACATAACTGTATTTAAACACGTAGGGGGGAAAAAAGCTATTAATCATTATTAATCATTGTTCTCCCTTACTCCCTCCTGAAACAGAGTTCTTATATTATAACATTAAAGAGATGGCTGCTTTCATACATATCTTTAATTTTAGTTTTCCCAGGAATATAAAGAGTCACTCTCTTAACTTCTACTAAAGAAGCAGTGAGAAGTCTCAATGACATGGGTGCACACCACTGAGGAAAAGCTGAAGTGTTCTTTGAACAGACAGGGAAAAAGCAAGAGCCTTTCATAAAACAAATACAGTAAAATACTATGAAAACAAAGCTGACCGCAAACCTGAAGCTTTAGAAAAAGGCTATGAGCAGTTGAAACCATTCAGTAAATTCCTTCAGGCTTTCCCAGGTAATTTCTTATACTATTTATCTTTACCTACTTTAAGCAATCAATGATGTCGTATCATGCAAACAAGGAGCTTTACAACTGCTATAACTTCCAGGGTTTCACAGATTAAACAGCTCTTATGGGACAGAGATAAATGTATTTAATCCAGAACATTACGTATTAAAAATCTGTCCCATAGTAACATGTGTACTGCAACATGACAAACCGTTTTTCTGCTTCAAGCTTATCCATCCTCTTCCAGAGACGGTTCACTAGTGCTTCTTGTTCTTGTTCCAAAGTGTTTTCAAGGTCAATCTTCTCACGTCTTAGCTGGACAGGAAAAACAATTAATGAAAATGATGGGCATGTATTTTCTGCAAGGAATGTCATTAGGAAAGATCCCTGCCCTAACAACAGCATTTTAAATAAAGATCTATAATAGCAAGGGGAAGGGGATGAAGAGACAAAATTCAGGCACAATGCACTGGTCACAAAGCCAGTGAAAAATCAAGAGATTCAGTATCTGCACAGTTGTCATGTCCTTAACAGAAGCTTTTCTCACAGAAATTGTCTCTGGCCAATAAGGAGAAGCATGAAACCTGGACACAGGGGCACTGGTGACATGACAAGCCTATTCAAAGACATTTCCTATTCCATATGTCTGTGAAGTTCAAACTGAATTTATTGTCCACTATACCACCATTTATTCTTTTGAAAAATTTCAGACTTTTTTAGTGGCAGAATCACAGTTATGTAAGCCAGAAATGGAAGAGAAGCTGTGTTTGCCTTGTGTCTGATAAAGGAGTGACATAACAAAAATAGTAAAGAAAAAAATAATGTGAACTGTATCAATCCTTACCAGCAAAACAAATGCAGTTCTGTCTTAGCAAAGGCTTTACAAAAGTAAAAGCTTAACTTGACATTACTTATGTGCACTTACTGTGTGAACAAACATCCTTGATTCTACTAGAAGTTAATAAAATATAAAATGTAGGACTTTCTACTACAAGTTAACAATGACACCATACACGAAGCAATCTATTATTAGTGCTTAAGTAGAAATACAGTGAAGTATTAATAATATAGGAAAATGTTAAGAGCCACAGATGATCTTATTCAGTAACAATGTAGCTAACTCAAAAAGTTAGCAATAATGAACTATTTGGGATCAACACAGGTGGAAATAGCATAGAGGCATTTTTCCCAGTTATGACTTAGTTAACACCACTTTTCTGATGAGCAAATAATCTCACATTAGAAGATGGAAAGACTGAAAACAGATTAAGCCATTTCCTCACACATATACAGCATCACTGGGTGAGGGGCTATTACAGCATCTAACTCTGTAAAGGCTCTGTGCTAACCACTGAATTCATACAGAGAAACGCAAACAAAACATGAACTTACATATTTCAGGTAACAGTGCAAGTTTAATGAATGAACAACTTTCTTGTTTAAAGGTTAGAAGAATTAGTTACTGTAAGCAGAAATAGACACACATTGATGAGTAACAGGGATCATAACTAGAGAAAGAAACACTGGTTAGCAAATCTTTGAATGAAAAAAGTTTGAATGCAGATCATGACCACTGCAGCAATGGTTTTTGCATAATTTCAATGCAGCGTGGTTTAGACTCACCTGCTTTAACTTTTTACAACTATGGCATTGATCTAGCAACAGACAAACCCACAAAAACATAAGAGGGGGAAAGAAATTAATTTCTTTTATTGGTAGGAAGAGCAGCACACTGGAAGAGGGAGTAAATTATTTATAGCCGTGGATTTGAAAAATCTAAGATTACATTTAGTATTATAGCAACCATCACCAAGGCAGTGGAGTCCATTAATTATAAATCTGCATGTAGGTGAGTGTGCACAATGGCAATGGCAAATCATCACCAACAATACGTAAACGAGCTTTGTGGTGTGTCCTGAAAGCTGCTCTGATGAAACACCAAAGAAATCAGGTTGTGAAACAGATCTAAAACTCCACATTTGCAGCAATATGAAAACATACTGGAAACAAGTATCTTCCTTTCCTGATCTTGAGTGTTGTCCCAGTTCCTCCCACTGTGAGGAGACTAAACCTCTGAGGATGAACACCTTGAACTGAACCTACAGAAGATGCAACTGCAGCATCTTCATCAGAGCTGTGAATTCAGAGAACTGGTGTATTTGGCTTTGTACTGGATAGTTCCAGGTGTATTTTGAAACATACTCCAGTCAATGAACCTGTTAAAAATCTGAAAATATTCGAAAAATGTGGTAATACTCTGAACTACAATAAGCAGGATAGGGTTATACGTCAGGACCAAGCCAGCAGCTCTTTCAATACTAATGTCAATCCAAATGGGTTCAAAATCACATTCCAATCAAACGTTATTTAATTTTTACCATTAGAACAGGGAAACAAGGAAGTATTGCTTGCTTTTTCAGACCTTAACCTTCCCTTTAGAGGAAAAATTCCTTTTAACCTTCCTGACCACTCCATTATGTCTCTTCTCACCTTTCACAGATGCATTTACTTTACTTTAAAATACGGCTAAAATATCCATTGTCTGTGTATTCCTGGATTATTGATTTTCAATTTTCTTGACAACTGATTAACAAGCACAACTGTTCCCTCCTGAAATGGAGATCTTCCAAATCAATGACAGTTGAATTTACTGATCTCTGCCTAAGCCCACTACACCAAATTTAACTTCTGTGCTTCTTATCTGTCCCTTCCCCTTTGTAGTTTTAATTCTCTGCTGCTCTCCAAGAAAATCTTTCCAGAAGATTTTACACATTTCATGTTCTTCTCCTTTCAAAGCAGACATAGGAGATGACTACTAGCAGTTTAGTTCTTATTTTTCATCTCCTAACTGCATCCATTCTAGTTTCTCACTATACTGCATGAATTAGAAAAGCACTTAAAAATAGTAACAGCAAGACAACACACACTTGGCCTCTGCAGGACAAAACTGACAGCTCTTTATTTCCTATTAAAGCACTGAACTGTACACAGAACATTATTGCTCATTTTAACTGAGCCATTCAGTTAATGGAACAGTCACATGTTGCAAATTTTTCCACCATTAGCCTTCAGAGAATAATGTTCTACTGACTTCAAGCTCCCAAATTATTTCAGGTCACATTTGAACCCTAAGATCCAATTAAATTTATTGAGGAATAACATTCTATGCAACCACTACTTCTACGAACTATTGATCACCTGTGGCATAAGCAGTTCAGATGAAAAAAAGCGAAGGAGACAAAGCACAGATGTTCTCTGTTTTAAAATGATAGTTTAGTGAACACATGTTGTTGTTATCTGCTCACTGATTAGTGACAGATCTAGTACTGCAGCCCAGTTCAGAGCCTCCTTCCAAGCCCTGTTTAACACGTGTTCCAAAGGTTATGTGGAAGCATGGTGGCAATCTCTCCTAATTGCCTGTGTGTTGCCCATAAAGGCAACATGGCTCTGCTCACGACTCTTGGTTGCTTCTTGGTAGGTACAGCACCAAAGGCTGCTGCTACAGCTCATTAATCAGCACAATAAAATTTTGTTATTTGTGCAAGGGAAGAAAGTGTGGTGAAGTCCAAAGTAACTTGAGATTTACTAGACCTTACAGTGAGAGGAAACAAAGGCAGCTGTTGCATTACATATACATGCACGTGGAATTTCAAAGCAAGGCCGACAGCCAAATTTAACTCTTCACAAACAAAGTAAGTTTTTAAGGCCAGATATTTGAGAGAAAGACCTTTGTGCATCTATGCTTTTTGAACAACATATTATTGATATTTAAAGGTAGCAACAAGTTTCAATTTTTAAGATTTCACAAGTCTGTCTGTCCAGAACAATGATATAAAAATAAATACCATTAAGATTTCAGCTGTGGCTCATGTTCAAAGACTACAACAGCCTAGTATGTTAAGCTTACTTTGCATTTGAATTAAGTGGTGGCCACCACCACCTTGTGGCTAAGAGAGTTATTTCAATCTCATGCTAATTTCCATGCTGCTTATGGATTTGCTGGCAACTACATCTTCCTACCTTTCTGTCTTTTGATTTGTTCCATAGGTCTCTCCACACAGTATGTTAGCATCAGAATCAACAAAACCCATTTGATCATTTACACAGCCATTAATTAATTTATCTATGCCAACAGATATACAAGACCATACAAAACTGGTAGAAATTTGGATTACCAGCAACAAGAGAGTTCCATGGCAAAAGAAATCACAGAAATAAAGCACTAGATTTACACCACCCAGATTATTGGACCTCCACATGTCAGAAAAACCTGAAGTTCTTCACAAGACTACAGGTTTCATCAGTTTGCCTTTTAAGTCAAAAGGTCTCCTACTAACACCAGTGAGATGCTCCAATGCACATGCCTAAAATTAGACATAAGAGCACTCCCAATGTCTAAACTTCGAGTTGAAACATGACCAAAACAAGTGGGGTTTTATCTCTGCAATCTTCACGACTGTCTGGGGAGAAAGGGAGCTGGATGTAGTCAAATCTTTTGAAGAACACACACAGCTGACACCTCCCAGTTTGAGTCCTGTGCTCTCCAAGCTGCCACAAAGAGGTGATCTGGATCACAACTAGACCACACACAGAATGTTCACTGCTGTGCTTAACCACCATCAGAAGTGACAGTGTTTCTCACCAGCAGCACAAGTGGAAGCTGATGAATTGCAACAAGAAGCATTATTTACAAAAAAGTTGCATTTGCAAAACTCAGCGCTGTGCAGCAGACACGAAGGCCTGCAGAAAGGCTATTGAAAGTTACAGTGGCAGTGAAAAAAAATGATCAAAGCTTTGCATAATAAATTATGTTACTGATTATTGATTTGAAAGTAAAACTACTGACTTTTCCACATTCTTGATATTGCCCAGTTTTTTATATACTTAAAAAATTACGTCAAATCTAATACAAAGAAGTACTTGTTTTCTTCTCAGTCATATAATTCTGAAAGGAACAAATTACCTGCTCCAGGGTGAGCTGCTTCGAAATTGTATCATTTTCCAGTTTTTTAATCTTCTTCATCAGTTTGTTCACTTGAAATTCTTGTTCCTGCTCTAAATGCTGCTCCAGTTCAGCTTTCTCATGTTGCAGCTAAAAAGGAGACATGTAAATATTTTAAACGTACAAATAAAAGTATGAATTTGGGCACCTTTCATATGTCTATTTACACATTTATTCCTGCTTCATGTTAAATTCTCTACAGATAAAACTTCTCAAAAGACTTCAAAATGCACAACCCACCCAAGAGCCCTTCAAAAAGGAACTGTGCTGCATATTTACAAAGCAGAGAGAAGTACATTTCCAATTAGATTATTTTATATGCTATATATAATGTATCACAGACATTTTAAAAGTAAAACATCATTCATAATGTTAACAAAAGCATTAATTTTATCCTAAATGCATCATCTCAAGAGCACCCAAAGTATAAAATGCTCTTAGCACTTCCTTCTCCCAGGCAGCTGAAAGCTTAAAATTCGTGACTGAAGCTGTACTACTGAAATTGCTGCACAACAAGTCTAAAATCAACAAAAGAATTTCTAATTTATATCCCTGTGCTATCAAGAATCAAAATATTTTGATGACATAGAAATACTGGTCATTTCAACTCAATGTTATAAATTTTCTTAACACTCAGGGGAATTGTTTTTTCAGTTAATACATCCAAGGAAAAAAAGTCTTTACTCTGAATCAGATGGAAACAAAAAGCCCTCCCCCATTCTAAGATAAATGATGGTTGGAGTAGTGTCACTCTTAACAATAAAGTCAAAATCACAAAAGAATCACTCTGAAACAGGGATCCAAGTCTTCCTGTGGATAAAATAATGTGTCTGGCACCACGGTACAAACATGTGAATCTGAGTCAGGGAAAAGCAAATGTCACCAAAAGACAATGGTGTAATTACATTGTGTTCTGACCATCCACTGAAAATTGCAGGCACCTTTTGCCACCTGCATATTTGCTATGCCAGTTCTTCTGGCTATCCCATAACAATCTGTAAGATCATAGTGTTTCAATGTGAGAGGAAATAGAGAGATACCTTGCAGTCATGGACACAAGTCAAGGTTGCTGGATATCCACAGTGAAGTAATAATACACTGTGATTTTAAAACAAGCTAAAATTGCCAGCCTGTTAATTCAGTTCCTTTTGCTGATACTTAGAGACAAAATGGTCTGTGAAGTGCAGTCTGGCAGAAGGATCAGAGCCAAAAGGCTCGTGTGGAAAGAGCACTAGGCAGACAGCAACTACTTGGCAATATACACATGGGAGAAGCTCGGACTTCAACTGTGTTTCCAGGGCTTGCCAATCTTGAGATTTTATTTTTCACAAATTAAAATAAACACCAGAATAGAAAATTCTTAGAATAGAAAATATTAGTTAGAAAATAAGTAAGATTTATTCCTTTCACTTCCTAACTTACAGTATATTCCACCTATTAAATTACACTATATTTTCTAAATCCCCTGACACTTACTGAAGTTCTAATGCACTTGAGGAAGCCACCCAGACTCCAACAAGACAATCACATGGCAGCTGTTGACCAAATGGTTAGGGAGCTTTGTTAACCTGTCTAGTTGGAAATAAAGCCATTTCATTCCTTATGTGAGAATATGCAGGATTGCTAAGTGGGATCTGAGTGTTGTTTGATGGTTTCTTACTTCAGTACTGGATTTAAGCTTGGTTGGAAAAAAACAGGTCTACTATGAAAAAGCCATCATTTCACCTTAGACCTCCATAAGCCCCTTTCCTTTCCTTGCCCAACCCTACACAGCAGCGACAAGTTGAGACTGAAGACAGCCAAGGAGCCCAAGGAGCAGACAGCCCATGGATTATCACCTATCTCAAGGAACTGACTGTACTTCCTTCAATCTTCATTTTCCTCCATTAAAATAGCTAGACCTTTTTTTTTTCATCCCAAAATTGAGACCAAATCCAATTGCTGCAATCAGCTTGTATTCAGCTAGTAAATTGAACTGTGTGAAAAGGCACAGAGCCAGAATCTCTTGCTCAGCCCAGAGCCAGGTGCTGTGAACAGAGAGTGTGTGGTTGGGGACTGCTGGCAATTCCATCAGTCCATGAAGTCAGGCAGATCACAAAGTCACATGAAGTCACCTCAAACTAAATACTAATAACACCCTCCAAAATGCATATGAGTGGTGTCTGTCACTCATAATTGGATACAACAATTTTTCCCTTTAATTTGCTTTGATCACAAAAAACAAAGACAAACAAAACACAGTTAATGCCGAAACCCTAATGCTGAAAAACAGAATTGCTAACAATGTGAAATTATCCACTGGTAAAACACCGGTGGATAGCATTTATTTTACTTATTAGAAAGTATTTTCAAACTGTTTTAAATTATATCCAATTACAGTAATAACTGTTTACAGATATACCTTTGGCAGCCAGATACAGAGAAGGGAAAAATGTGTTAGAAAATGTCACCTTGATGACAATGTCTTATAAATCTTGAATTGCATATGAGAAATGAAGGAGAATTTTCAGCTATGCAAGGTTAGAGATGGGTTTGGTGCAAGAGCGACAAGCTAACAGTTTGAAGTGAGAATGGGGCTATCAGATACAAAGCTCAGCAGCAGGAGTGCATGTGTTAGTTTAGTTCAGTCCTTCACAACTGCAGTAATACCCTTCTCTCTCTACAGAAACAAGTGTCCTGATACAATGTAGGACCACATTTACCTTAATTCCTTACTGTACTGCCTTATATCTGGAACTGCAGAAAGTATTTTATAAAATAATGGAGCCAATGGATGAAGTTCCCCCTTTAAAAAATAACCCTCATTTATCCTCCAGACTAGGACCTTGTACATTGTGCTGAACAGTCTATTTTTAGTTCTCTGGGCCCTCAAAAATCGTCCAATTCCTCCTTTGCTGCATCCTGAAAGTCCTATTTATTAACAAATTTGTATCAGCAGTTTGCCTTCTCTTTATGTCCAGATGTTCATCAAATAAATGATAGATGAGCTGTTTATTCCGCACAATCCCATTTACATCCTTGAGCTGACACATCGTATTTTGGAGAGCAGGAAGGGTATATAAATATGTTTACAGACTTATCATTTTTTAAAGAATTGTCAAGAATCAGACTTGCATCAGAAACATTTCTCTACAGACACCCAATTACTTAAATCTGCCTGACTACACATTATGCTATTATCTTGGTATGTCATAACATCTTACTTTCAAGGACAGATACTTGGACCAATTTGCACTTCCAAAAATCCAAGAGTATTGAAAAAAAAAAAAATCTGAATTCGATTTTGAAAAGGACTGTTGTACAATTTAAAAACTGACTTCATAAGATCAAACAATATTAAAAATTAATTACTCTTTGGAGCAGCCTTGTTTCACAAAAGATAAATTTTCAAGATATACTACTTTAAGTTTCAAAATCGTACTCAACATGTCCACATCCACAGATGCAAGCACAGAGCCCTGCATCAAAAGATTCCTAATGATGTTCTGTAAAATATTGCTACCATTCTATAATGACTAGGGATCAAGGATCCTATAAAAATATTGTTCCAGTTTTCCAGAGACTTCATCAGGTAAACAAAAATATAATTACAGGAAGCACATGGGAATATACAGTAAATGTATATAAGGCTTACAAGAACTTTATCAGGAATGTATGCGATTGAAAGCTTTTGTTTATTCCAAAACCTCTGTTGAGATACATGTGTTCCTTCATTCCTTCAGCATTCAGCCTGGAAAATTAGTAATTATGCTAAACAAAGGAAATTTATCTAATAAAATTGTACATTTATTCATCTGGCTGCAGAGGCAGGGAAAGCTAATGCCAGACAGTTATAAAGAGATATTATCAAGCAATGGTATGGCAGCAGGAAGACAGCAGTATTCCAGTGAAAATACCTTCTTTTCTGTGTTACTGTGTATGTTTGGACTCAGTCTGGCACATAGTAAAAGGTTTCAAAAGAAATTTCTTACAATATTGAAAACCTGATGTCACTCTGTTTTGTAACAGTGCTGCACATCATGCTGAAGTGGGACATTCTTGTTCGCTGTTAGCGAGGAGCTGCAGCTCGTGCTCTGGCAGAGCTTCCACACTGAAAACCTTTTAACATTCTGGGAGCTCGTTCCAGATGCCAGTCTGAATGCAGAGCATAAGCCCCTACAACTGTGACAAACAAAGGTCTGACAAAGCAAAAAACACATAGGCACTATGAAAAAAGTCCCTCTGATAGGTGGCTTTCAACTGAACAATACAGCAGTAATTTTGACACAGACACAGAGTTTTAAACACTTGAAAAATGGAGAGACTGCAAATCATATGCAGTTTACCAGAAGTACACCCCTCCTCTGTTCCAAAATGCAAAGCTTTAGGCAAAACTACAGATTCATATGCATTTTTTTCCCCTTAGTCCTACAAAAAGCAGGAAGCCATTTGGTGCACAATGTCTGACAGCATGACTTTTGAAAGTCTGGTTCCAGGTCAGACCAACATTGCCTGGCAAACACAGAGATCAAGAGCTGAATCCCAAAGAACAGTGGAGCAACCAACTGGAGGCTACTGTATTTCTGGTTAAGTCATCACCCAATGTCTGCATCTAATTTTGCCAGAATTCTCTCCAAAGCAAACATGCCAAAAATGGCAGTGGGCATTTACAAATTCATTATTCACCTAATAAAGACAGAACTGCTACACTCTCATGGGTAATAGTAAGTATTGGCACTCACAAATCTCAGGAAATTAAACAAAAGGAAATTGTAATTGTCTTAACTTCTTGGTCTAAAAAACATTAGTCAGGAATTCAGCACTACACCTGTACAATGCGAAGAGTATCCCATTATAGAAAACATACTGTAATAAACTCAAACAAACTGACCATGTGATGTGTGCTAATAATGTCCTCTTTTCCAAAAAATTAGTTTATTTGTAATATCAGGAGTTTATCTTCTTAGATTTTTAATCTGGCAATCTATATGGGCATAATTTCCAGGATTCATAACTGAAGGATCAAAACTTTCAGACAACAGATAAGCTTTCAGACAACAAAAACCAATGTCAAGTATTATTTTTAGTTCTTTGCTACTTAAGAAAATTGCCTGCAACTCACCAACACTCCAGTATCAACTTACTAAATCCATGATCTCTTAAGAGATGAAAAATTACTTTCATGGAAACATACTGTAATATTCACATGTTTCCTAATTCTACAGGTAAGCCCTTTAGGGGAAGGGACCATTTCCTCTGTATCATTTATGAGCTGCTGACCATATTACTAGTTTTTAGGAGAATACATCAGTATTCTGGTTTTGCATTTCATAGCAAGCTTATCACATCAAAGACATAATCAAGCCATGAAATGAGATCTGAACTCAGAATGCACAAACAGAATAACAGTTTTAATATTAAACTGGTTGCTTTAAAACAAGTACTCCACCAGTACTGCAAGTCTTGAGCCACTGTAAAGGTATGAAAAGCCATCTAGATGTGTGGACAACAAAACCTGCTGACCAGTGAATTGCTGTATTTTAACAACTTCTGGTTGATATAGCCATGTTTACCAAACACTAAATGAGGCTTACAGGAAGCCACACAGAATGGTATCTAAGGCTGCAGGTTGAGATACTGTTAAACAAAGCCAGGTGGTGGTCAGCGTTTTACCTCCATATTATTGTAGTTCTGGCTATGTTGTTACTTTCTCTCAGCAGAAAGCAGCAGTTTCCTACAGAAAGCTGGTTAGAATTTACAGGATAATGCTGAATCCAAAACTGAGGCTTTTCTCCAAATGCCTCACAGAAGGCGAGAGTGACTTCACCAGTTTCATGCCTGCATGCTGTTTCAGACACCTCTCTGAAACTTTCTCTCACTAGTGAGAAGGAAGTTGCACCTTTTAAGGGTTTCCACTGGACAAAAAGCACAATGCCCTTGCATTTTTTCATCCATTACAACGAGGCACACCCTTGGTTGTTTTGAGAACAGTAGATTGTTACCTTTTCTTTTAATTTGGGGCAACAGTCAGAGGACACTTTCTGAAAGTCCATAACAAAAAAGAATAAAAATTAAGTGTACTTTGAGGCTGACAAGAAGCTTATATTTCTGTTTGCAATGTGTAAACCTATTTTGCATAATTTTAGCAATTCAAGAACTGATAAAGATAGAGCTTTAAAGCAATTTCGTGAATTCTAAGGAAATGGCAAAGCATATTTTAAGCAATTACTTCACACAACAATAGGTCATTACAGGAGTTCAAAACCCTTCAACCAAATCAAGTGTAATTCATGCTTTTACTTCTAAAGTAAGTTTTACGTTGATGTACACAATGTATAGTACAGTCCCACATAACCCGGTTCTGTAACAGATTTCTATATCTCCCTTTCAATTAAACTACATTGTTTAACATATCATTTCTCCCTTTACTGTGAGAGACTTCAGTGGAAAGCTTTTTTTTTTTTTTGTGGTGATATCTACATCTTACTTCAATTAGAAAAGAACAGTTGATACCTCTATTTTACTGCCATCTGCTTCTCTATTTTTCATGAAAATGCATGACTTAGAAAACGTGCACCTTATTCAGAAACATTCTTGTCATTCCTCAAGAACAGCAAAGGGAAATAGTAATACCAGAGAGAGGATATTTTATCTCGCTACTTAATTTACTATGTGATAATAGGAACCAAACAGACGAAGTCATAGAAGGCCCAGTTTTCAGTAATAAAGGCACCAGATGGGATTAGCTCTCATGTTGTTCCCAAACAGTGTATTTCCTAACTGCATGGCTAGACATGCCCTAAGTCTCCAGCTGCAGAACATGGAAACGCTTACAATATACAAATTAGGTTCTTTTAAATTGTCTGGTCTTTCATGACAATGCTTGAAAAAAGCCCAGGTAGATCACACCAAACATTCACCTGGTTTAGTACCCTGTCTCGTACACAGGCCAAAAGCAGGTATTCAGGCAAGACTGTCAGAACAGGGCAAGTAGGTACAACACTTCCAACAAATCCTTACCCACTTTTCAAAAATTAGCAATGAAGTTTCTCTGCTGCAAATTGTCCCTGTGTCTTCAACTTTTAATTTTTGGCATCAAAAAATATGCTTTAATTCCAGAGAAGCAACTGTTTTGTTAAAAGTATGGATAAACTTACAGATAAAGTCTCCTTCAAGCATCACTGCACATTCTTGTACATAAAGTTTAATATTTCGGGACTCGTGTTAAATATCAAAGACTCCAGGGAAAAAAAATGTCTGTTTCACTAACATTTTAAATTAATCAGTAACTCTCATCTGGAAGACAGCTGACATTTACTCTAAGCTACATCCATTTTTTTGCATCTGTGTACAAACTTTCAGGTTCTCAATATTGAGTTCACAGCTGCAAACTTGAAAGCAACATATTCAAAAAAGGTTACTCACGACACTTCTCGTACTTTGCTTTTATCAGGTGTCAACTTTACAACAGCTACAATATGACCACATCCCTCTGACTGCAGTCATGAAAACAAGAAGGTTCAATCACCAGTGGGTGCTGAGGCTCCTGGAAGAAACATCAGTAAAGGCACCAATTACCTGCATCAGTTTTCTTGAAAGTTCGTTAGTGAGGAATTCCTCCTCCTTTTCATAGTTTACTGCAAGTGTTTCTTTTTCTTTCTGCAGAGCTTGAATCTTCTTAAATAGAGTATTACTGATGAATTCCTCTTCCTGTTCTGCCCTTGCTTGCTGTGAAATAAAGAGAGAGTTTTAAGCAAAAAGGGAGAAAGTTTCCACATTAAAAGCTGCAATCATTCCATTTCCCTTTAAATGCCTATCATCCTGGAGAACAGTAGGCTGAATATAAGTGCTGTTACTGTCCCCTTTTGTAACATTACATCACCTTCCTTCATTCTTTGTTTTCCATCTTTAACTTGGGAAACTTTAAAGTGGCCTCCTCCCAACCAAATGCACAAACTCCCACACGTTATAAAGTTTATAAAAACATTATGGATTCACAGATACCTATTTTTACCTACTCTCCACTTCGAGCTGAAGCACAGCTCAGACTGCTGCATCCAGCACCGTGCCTTCTTTTCAGATCCCTCACACTGAGCCCTGCTTTCTAGGAGTTAAATAATGCATTTATTCTTTCAGCCAGATACGCCTTGCTCCTGAGCCATAGGCACCATGGCTTCTCTCACAGGAACTTCTACCCAACCACCAGCCCAGGAAAACGGGATATTTTGCTTCACAGAACTGTTACTCCCCTACATACATCAATTTACAAAAATGCCATCTGGTAGCTTTACCCCCAGATATTCTGGAAATCTTCTAGAATCACTACAGAAGACGGTTTCCACTTCAGCTTTCCAACAGCACCCAGGCACTGCTTCACAGAAAGCCAGCTGGGAACTTGGTCACTACTTCCTTACAGTTCAGATGTTTGTATGTTTTTAAATATAAATAACAGAAAAATTGATAAATAGAACACAGAAGTGATTTTTTGAAAGCCTGCTCTGAAAGACTCTGAAGAGTATTTCATATAGGCAAATGAATGATCACAGCTACAAATTGGTAGAGCCAACTCTTAATTCCCCAGTCCAAACAAAGCCTAGAACAGCTGAATGACAGAAATACCACATTTAACAAATGAAGCAAGGTAGTGCTGAGGAGTGGTTTTATTCCTTGCAATAAAATCCATCACTTGAACTGCATGTGTGTGATTTGATTTGCCCTGATCCTAATAAAACCACACCAGCTTACAGCTTATGCAAACATTCTCTAAATTTCATTTCAGTAAAATTTGAGAGAGGAAAATTTAAGAAGTGAAACAACCACATTACTGAAAGCTTAGCTTCTATAATCTTCTGCCCAAAATATGCCAAAATAACCATCTCTTTATACTTAATGTACACTGGAAAACGCTTAAAAGATTTCCTTATGTCAGTGATCTTTTAACTGGAATGACACGTTCCCTAATGGTCCAAGAGACAATTACTTAGACACGGACACCTTCCATGTCTAGAAGAAAAGTTAATTAAACAACATAACTGTGTTTAAATCTGGTGAAACAATATGACAGTTGTAAATTTTTGTCATGATAACAGCAGCATCATAAAATCTAAAGCAGTAGTTTGGAAACTTCACAGTTGAGTCCTCCTTCCATCAAGTCCTTCTCTTCACATTTTTATCACTGCCTTCTCCCATCTCTATCACTTTCTTTTCAAGGCCCTTTCCTACTATCTACCTGCCACCAGCTCCCTTCCTCCTCTCACCAGCAGAGTTGGCACAAACCCAACCTGGAAAAAAAAAAAAAAAGAGAAAGGGAAAGGGGAAGGGGAAGAGGAAGGGGAAGGAGAGAGGGGAAAGGGGAAAGGGAAGAAAAAGCAAGGTCAGGCAGAGTTCATTAGCTTAGCAGCTTAGGTCCTGCACAACACCTCCTCTAATGTTCTGTATCTCTATAGCAGAGAACTGCTACTCCAGCATGTTCATCATTGGTGTTATTACCTGCCACATCACGAAAATATAGAGTTGTCCAAGAGCTCCAAAGGAATGCTAAACTGTCAGCTCACATCTCTGCGGATTAAAACTCCAGGAATCTAACTGATCTGAACAACATCATCTATCAGTTTCTAAATGTGGCTTTACTTAGAGCTACTAACAATCTTATGTCTTCAGAGACATTTTGGAACAGAGTAAACAAGTCAAATTGCAAGGGCTCATTGTCCTCAAATCGTTAAAATTCATGCATGCAGTTCCAAAATCAACTCCTCCACTGCCTTCATCACACAGGATTTCTACTTGTATCTGTTTTTCAATGGTTCAGATAATAAAAGGCAGTAACACAGATCAAGTTTACCTAAAATTAAATTAGAAAGCACTTGGTTCTAAAAAAAAACAACTCCAAAAGAATGAGGGTGTTTCTGCTTTGATTTCTATTCATCTGTAACTTGCACAGATTTGTTCTGCTCACACTTTGCACCAATCAAAAGCTCTAAAATCACATTATTACAGCACTGAGCCTGCACAACACTTCATAGCCAGATCCTGGTGTTACATTAATGATGGGTGTTAAGGCCAACATGAACAGGCTGCCAAGATCCCAGCCCACTCCTGGCCAAACAGCACTGCCCCTCCTTTGTGCCCGCACAGCCAGGCACGGGGCCAGCACAGCCAGGAGGAGACACCCAAAAACTAATCTCTTCCCTTCCTCCTCCCATTTTTTTTCCTGGATCTGCTTCCTAAACAGGCGTACCACACAGGCAGAGTGCTGGCACGCAGCAATCAAGGAGCAACAGCCACAATTTAGCCCTGTTTAAACTGCCCTGCACCAACCCCTGTGCCCACATGGGGCAGGAGCCCAAAGCTGAGTGTGACTGCACCTGCCTCCATTTACAGGAATGTTCTTCTCAGCTGAACAACAGGAACCCCTTACATCTAAGTGTGAACTGTAAGCTCTAGATACCCCCACACATTGTATTTCATATAATGAATGCCCACTTAATTACCAAAGGGTCAGCAATCTTGACACAAACCTTTTGGTTAAAAAACGTCATACAGTTAATTAAGACAGAATATGTGATTCATTACCACAGTTCTTCTAAATTTCATTCTGAAACTTGCCCTACATCTTGTCACTCACTACTTGGAGACAATTCAATTATCTCAAGCAATAAAATAATTCATGTTTACCTTAATATTGCCTAAAATCTTGAAATCTGTTACTCTTTTAGCCCATAATCATATTTTTCTGGATGTGAATACTTTGTTTTTCCAAGAGGATAACCTTTTTATTACATATCTATATTTGAAAAGAGGCTTGATATGATCAGCAAAAAAGAGAAACAGAATATGGAAATCAGAGATACTAGGTCTGCTATGAGGGTACAGAGTTGTTGGTTTTCCTCTATTATGCATATCATATGTGATCATTCAACATCCAAAAATACTAACAGTAATTTACTCTGTTCTGTGTACCATATTACAAAATAAATTGCTAAGGCGCTGAGCAATAAAAAATGATAACACCTCAATCAAACTGGAATCAAACCTGACTCAGTCAATCTCTGGAAACCTGAAACAAGCAATCTACTTCCACCACAGATTTTCTGCATAACAGGCACTTGTTATGCATCCACCTGTCTCTTCTATCTCAGAACTCCATTTATACCTAACTCAAAACATTTCATGGACCCATCCCCCAAGGAAAATCTGTAATTCTTGTGGTCAAGACCATAAATGGCAAGGACTGTGGTGTTGCTTTGCAAGAAATCAAGAACAAGGGAGGGACAAAGCACCTCATTAACAAAAAACACACACAGCCTCTCATATTTCTTAGGAAGAAAAATCCTATTATTCCTATTGTAGCAGCATGTGAAATCCTCATCATTAGTAGAGTCGATGCATAAAGTGTTGTAAAAACCTGTCTCTGTGAGCTTAAAATCCAATTAAATAATTTTAAAAGAGCTAAGAAACATTTCTCCTAAACTTTAGATAGTAACTTTCTGTATCACTGCACCTCACCCCAACAACACTGCTCTAGTGGCACTATTTTATGAAGAAAGCAAAATCCAGGACTTCTGAGAAGGCATCAGCTTGAACACAGTCAAATAAAAATCTAAACTATAGGAGAATTTTTTTTTTTAATCCCAGCTCCCTCTTCTCTGCCCCAGTTAGTTCTTCTATGAGCCCCACAAACCTTCCTGATACTGCACAGTAAGCAAGCAAGTTCAACAATCCAATTAACACCTACTCCTTAGTCCGTATCGGCGCATTTACAGTGACCTGACATGAACGTGTTCTTGCATTTCAGTTTCAGGTCTCATTTCAGACACAATTTCAGTAAAAAAGTGTTTCACAAAGTGCTCCAGGCACCTACACTCGACCACTTGAGAGCCAGCTGCCAAGCACACCACTGCAGGCTGACAAAGCATCACCTCCAGTAGCATCCAGGGTAGGGGTGACAAGATTTCAGAGGATCTTGTTGCAAACAGCCTACCAAGCACTGTTTTGACCTAATCCACTCTGCAAAGTCCTTCATCTTTAAGGCAAGAGCCACCATGACCTCTTTACCATTCCCCCACCTCTTTACACAGCAGTTCCTGTTGACAGGACCCTATGGACAATGTAACCCTGTAGATGGAGCTCAAGAGCAGTTTAAAATGACACAAGAAACTCAATCTTTGCTACTGAATATAGACTGAAGGGCTGGGGCAGCTTCGGGAAGAGATGATCTCAGTGGCTGCACATGTTACACTGAACTAAAGCTGTCACTTCAAAAGGCAGCCTTCCAGAAAGTCCTAATATGATGAGGTAAATACTAAATATGATGAGGTAAAAAGGGTGAGAAGGGCACTGTTGTAGTGACAAGATTTCAGAATATGCAACGCTTGCATAAAATAAAATCTAAGCTTCCCAATTCTCTTGAAGTACACTCTCCTTTTCTGGCAGTACTAACTGAAGTGACTGCTCCAGCCTTACTTTCTGGCACCAGGTTAAAGCGATACGGAAAACTACTGATCTACAAATGCAATAAACATTCCAACGAGCTGATACTGCTCCCTTACAGGAGAAACCTTTACAGCTGTTTTTTCCTACCAACCTTCCAGCTGCATCTGAAACGACCACATTGCATGCAATGTGCATGTCAGACAAGGAGAAACACGAACCACCACAAGAACAGAAGGCAGCAGCAACTTAGAGGAGAGCTGCTCATGCTACTGCCAACTGCGGCAACTGCCCAGCAGCACATTCCGGGCTGGAAGAGCTGCAGGACAAGGAAGTTCCACCCAAGCCCCAGTAACGATGTGGGCACAGCCTTCGCCTGCAAGTAAAGGTACTTCATTCAGCTGGGTGGCCTGCCTGCAGAGAAAAGAGTGAATGCTCTTCCAGTTCAAGTGGTGAGCTGGAATTCAAGCTCTGGGGTCAATTTGTAGTGTGATTTCCTGTTTAATCTATGGAAAACCCCCAGGGTCACTTCCTCAGTTCTGACATAAAAGTACCTTTTTTCTTTTTCATTTTTACTTTCAATTTTTTTCCCCCTTTTCCCTTCTTTAAGATCAGTTAACAGAACTGTTATCTTTGGGCATACAGTATCTCCTAGAAGACCCAAACAAGCAGCAATACCTTGAAATGTTTCCTTCAGAACCCCAACTTTTTTTTTTTTTTTTTTTTAAACACAAACCTGGTAGATGAGGAGGGAAGGGTTTTTATGGTTGGCTGGCTTTAAAAAACCCCCAACAAACAACTCCCCAAAAAACCCACACCAAACTTACAGGGTTACCAAAAGTTATTTTCAAAACACACTAAGGGAGAAAGAAACTCACTACTGAACTTCATCCTAGTAGCCTATAACTTCAACTACTTTGAATGTTACCTATCATGTAACATTAAAGCCACATGCAGAATTGCTTCAAAACACATGCCCTATTACATTTCAGCTATTCAGTAGATGTGTTCTGCTGCAAGAGGGGAAAGGAAAGATATCTGGGTTTTATTATAATAATAAAAGAATCACTTTATGATAAGCAAGAATTTAAAGTGTTTAAATACAGTTCCTTTTAATCTCCATTTATAGTTGGAAATCCTCTCTCCCTTTTATCCCCCCACCACCCTCCTTTTTAAAAGGTCAATTAGGTTTTTGGCCAGACAAGTCCAAACACCTCTGTCACAACACTCGTACCAGTAACTCCAGTCACAGAGGTTTTTCCCTGGATGCCAACCAAGTGATCCAGCCTGTAGCCATACGGATCTGCAATGGATGCAGACTGACCGGAGAAATGAGCTGACTCAAACAACACAAGACATACATTTTCCTCCCAAGTCAGTTTTAACCACAGCCAAATGTTTTCAGTGCCACATCGCTCAGGCAGCCTTGGGAGACCTCTCAGAAACTCAGTAACCTCCGAGACATGGGTGCACACATCTTGTGGCTTGGGGACAGCACTTTAAAAAGTGCTCAGAATTGACCAGCTTCCTAAGTCAGTAGTATTCATATTCATGCTAAGTAATCTCTCAGCATCACCAATGAAATGAATTTTTTGATGGAATTCAATTCTGTTTCACTCCAGATTTGTACACACTTCAAATAGCTTCTCTCTCTGCATTTTGATGTTGACCTGAAAGATCAACACAATTGATCACACAAGATCTTGCACAAGGGATGAAAATGAAATAAGCAAGTTATGAGAACAGGCTCATTTGACAAACATAAATATTTATAAAACTAATGCATTTGGTTAATTACAAACAGAGTGTAACAAGCTATATGAAATTCATAATTAATACAATCAATTCCTGAATTTACTTACATAATTTAAAAACAATTTAAACAGCTTTCTTCAAAACAGAACAAAAATAGTGTTCTCTTTTCAAGGATTGTTATTATATCAGAATACCGGCAGTAAGTAGTTAATACAAATGCAGCATGTGAAAAAGCCACATTTTCTGTGACAGACAAAATGTCAAATAGGGTCTAGAAAAATGTATGAAACCTCAAAGAACTTTTACTTAGCAGTTTAACCACGACCACACATTGCTGTGCAAGTCTTAATGTAACTAAAGACTATGTGGTAATAAAGCACCAGGAAGGCTGTACAGGCACACATTAAACATTTCCTATTTCAAACGCTCAACATGACAACCTTAAGAATCTGACTATTCATCAGACACATGCACTTATTTTTCATCCACTTAAACATCATCATGTAGAACAAGCTCCTGGATGGTTATCAGGGCTGGAGTCTCTGCTTCCAGCACACAAGAGCTGTAACATGAGACAACAGAAGTTACAGGCCAAGGCTGCAATGACCCAGCAGGAAAATTAAATCTAGCCTACAGACCTTTCCAAATGGCTCTATTTCATGAGGCTGTTTCTGTGTCTCTTTGCTGCACATGCGGGATACATCTTCTACACTTGCTGCATTTTCAGTAGCAGTGGATTCCCAATGTGTGTGTAAAGTGAGTGTAGCACACATAAGCAGCAAGCCCGTTGCCCCTAAGTCCTCAAATTCACTGCATACAAGCAAAATATTGCTTCAAAATACACATTAAATGTTCCTCAAGAGGACTGTAATGACTGCATGTGCAAACACGGCCAGGAAGGCACTAAGAATGGGGCTGTTAGACAACTCCCCTCTCAGCCCAGCGCAGGCAGGTGACCACTCCCAGCACAAAGGTTTGGCAACACCTCTCTTGCAGAAAATACGTGACCTGCTTTCCCCATTTTTGACAGTTTGTACCCAACTGAAGGTTTACACTGACAAAGGCAGCCAGTTCAGAAAACACAACTACACTGCCATATCGAACTTTGAAATACCTCTCTCTAGTAATCTTTTACTGATGACTACTTGAAAGAAATTTGTTGCTTTACTCTTTGACTTCCAGTGACATTGCTGGATTTTTCTGTACTGGAAATAATTTGCTAGTTAATCAATAGTGTAAAACAAATGAAAAACAGAAGCACGTGGAACAGGTTTTGCTTTTGTTCAACCTCAATATAAAAGCTGCTGAAAACCATCACAAGGATGCCCACAAACACATAACTAAATTTGTAGATTCAGGTTGTCTGAATTTTCAAACGTGCAGGTTTCTGGACATGAAAGGTAGAAAAAAAGTTCATATTGCTTATAGATATCACTTATAGCTACTGTTGTAGCATATACTGTTTTGTCGGGGGGGATGAATAATTTTCCATACCCTGCATGATCATTAGAATAACCATTCTTTTTAAATGTTGTGGTTTTGCTTGACCTGCATCTACAACACTCAATTTTAACGTAATCTGGTTGGTTTATGCTACTTAGAAGACAATAATCAACAACAGCTTAATTCTCGGTACCACCACTATTCACTACTAGAACCTACAAGAAATGTAGTACTGAAGTCCAAATTATGCTGTGGTATCAGATGTCTAATGCATAAACACTTCTTAATTAACACATTTTAAATAATTTTTTAGCCTGTTTTCTGCCCACTAATAAATCAAGATTTATCTTTAATGCAACCACACATGAACTAGTCCACTTTGCTGGTCTGATCAATAAGCAAACTCAAAACTGCACACTCCCAAAGTTTCAGAGCAGGGAAAGTAAAAGATTCAACAGAAGGGCAGTCTATTAGGTGACTAATTTAACACACAGCTTCTGCTCACAGGTATGTATGTTGGTGCTAACAGGCACCAAGTTGTGTTCTAAAATAACAAACCTCTGCTCAAAACAAAACCACAGCAAACTATTGTCACAAGCAGCTTTGCTGCCACAACTGTTTCTCTATTCAAATACAAAAGAGCACAAACAAAAGCCATGAAAAGAGATTCGAGTCACCCTCACAACTAACCTTCATGAAAATCCTACTTCACTTTATGTAGCCCAGGTAAATCATTGCAAGTATGCAACATGAAACATGTTTTTCTTCATCAGAGTACACAGTAAGAGTCAAAGTATAATTTTGTTATACCCCATTTTTCCTGACAGAAGGTGCCAGAGCACTCCATACAGTGAGTTTTTCCCACTAGCAAGTTGCCCATAGTCACTCAATATAAATAACCTTTTAAGGGCTTAAAATCTCCCCCAATTTCCTCTTAACATACATTGAATTTCCAGAGAAACACTTCCACAGTGATGCACAAGCGCTGGAGATGCAGTTTGTTACTAATTATAGTCATACCTTGTCCTAAACCAAACCAGCACATTCACAAAGGGAACACGACACTGTCCATCCCATTACAACACATCAGCTTGAACTCCATTACAGCAAACAAATGTTTTTTCTTACCCCTCCTAGGAGTCAGCGAGCAGAGTAATATTTTGGTTTTCCTTCTCTATAGTTTGGACATCTTACAGTACATACCACAGTGTTCCAAAGAGCAACCTCTTTATAGACTTTCAAGACAAGAAACAAGTCTATCAATTTAGTGTATGAAAATACACAACTTTTGTTTTATATTCTCTATATCTGAACGCTACAAACAGAGATTTGCAGGATGTGGGGGGAATACAATCAATCCTTGAATATTCACCCCACAGAGAACTGAAGAAGTAGGGAAATTTTTAGGAAATGCCTACCCCCTTTCCACCCACAGAGCAAAGATCTACCTGTTACATGTCTCAATATTCAGAGAAAAGACATTTTTTACAGATCTACATCTCAGGTTAAACTTACTCTCTGAAAAGAACTTTAGAGGTGTCCCTCCTCTTGGCCCAACCAGGATTTCAGGGCCTGTCAGGACAGGGGTTTTGCCAAATGAATCAATTCCTGTCAACACTAGCCAGGACAAAATTTCTTTTCAACAGATGTGGGGAAAACACATATTCTTCAAAGTTCTTGTGAAAACAGTGATTAAAACCCAACATTTTGCAAAAATCACAATAGTGGCTTTTGCTGTTTATTTGAAAGTGAAGTGAAACAAAGTGGAAATCCCACCACTTCTGTTGAAAGTAGAAATTAAACTGTAAGGCACAGAAAGAAGCATAACTTTACACTATGGCCCACTAAACACTGCTGGGTTTTATCATGTCTGACTTGTTAGAAACTTTTATACTTTCACTGAGGAGCAGTTATGATTGTGGGAATTACCTACCTATGGTAAGAGTGGTAGGAGTTTTAAATATGATTAGCAACAACAACAACAAAGCAACTAAAAAGACCTTAGGTTTACAGTAATAAGCTGAAATACCACATTTTTAGGCACTTTGAAGAAAGCTCTACAGGCAGCTGAAACACTGCTAGGCTGTTTCAATCTGCAGCAGGGCTGAAGAGATGCCCACCTACCTCACTAAGCCCACCCCAGACTGAAACCAGACTGTGTGTAATATCAACATGCAGAAAATGAAATTTCAAACAAAGTCAAATTCAGAGTTAAGAGAGGAAGAAAAGGCTTTATCTGAAGAGTTTCTCCATCAATTAGTGTATCAGTCAATGAGCTAGGGAATACTTTCTTTTCCAGGATCGCTGCAAAGGAATACAGGAAGGGATGGAGGACTCTCAGGAGCTGAAAGGATAGCCCCCATAGGCACTAATTAGCTGACAATGCCTATATTTTAACTGAAAAGTTGAAATAATTACAACTCAAGTGCCAGGATGCAAAACTGCTTTGCTTCAGCTTTCATCAAGTAACCCTTGCACCCCACAGAGAGATGTGAAACCTGCGCATCTGTAATTTGTGCTTTGCATTTTTACTGTGCAATACTTCACCTCAAACATCTTGCCTTTGTTTTTACTTTGTTCTCCATCCCATACATCGAAATGGGCAATAACAGTCCACCTCTTCAGTCACACAGAAGGACCTGACTGAAGAAGAGATGTTCCTTTCTGCACATCCCCAGGATGCTGCAATGGAAGCAGGACATCACAGGAATGTTTTCTCATATAGATCCATGGGAGCTTGCTTTATACTGTATTTTTTGCCTCTCCTCTAGAGCATGTTTTTGTCTCTTTTCCACTCATTCTGTTTAGATCCCAAATCCTATGCATATTTTGTACATTTTGTCCCTATTCTCCTCCTTCATTTTTCTGGTTTTTGTTTGCTCTTTTGTTTGTTTGTTTGGGTTTTTTGTTTGTTCTTTTTTGTTTTGTTTTGTTTCTTTAAGAGAAAGACATAAAGGACTCACCTCTTGCTCTCCTGCTAAATTCAGCAAGTTCCTCCTACCCCCTGGCCCAAAAAAGAGCAGCAAAACAACTGTTTCTCTCACTGTTTTTACCAGGCTATGCTGAAATACATCAGATGTCTCCTGCTGACAATTTTCATTCCTGTGAAGGAGAGCGCTGTCTTGTTTCTTCATTGCAATCACATTTCAAGGTCTGTTTATGAGAAACAGGCATTGCATTCTCCTGCAGCATCCTTTATGTGCAGGTGCCAGATCAGTCTTAATCTGCTGCTGCTGCTGCTGTGGAGTCACCATTTCAATGGCTTTCTATTTTTCCAGTCTCCACCTGGAATCTTACCCAAGCACACCTTACAAGGTGCAGTGTGAAACCACAACCTTTTGTTGAAGTCTCCAGCAGATGCACAAGCTTGCTGACCACAGCAATCAGTATTATTTGCTCAATTACTACAAGGAGCTTTAGCACATCAGTCTATAGCTGAAAATACACCCTGCATATACCAGCACTTGAAACTAAGAACTTGGAAAACAGCAGCTTCAATATTAACTAAAGTCAGTATCAGCAGAAGGAGGAAATTAGTAAACAGAATTAACAAGTGCAAGAAAACCACAGATGACCACACACCTCCTCTGGAAAATAAAGTTTCCAAAAGTAAAATAATTTTTCTTTGTGCTTTGAAATAAGCATTAAAATTCAAACTCCATTAAAGTCAAAACCACAACTAAAACAAAATACAGCACTTCCAGGATTTGAAAATAAATTATTCTAAATCTTGTCTATACTAGTTTTCCAATAATGGCATTAGCAACAGCACCAGAATCTCTAAAAAACCTACTGTTTTACTCTACCACCTAAAACAGGAGATGAGAATGATGCAAAACTGTTGGCACTGGGAACAGTCATTTGGGCAAGTGGATAAAATGAACATTAAAAATGTCTGGCAGATACACAGTAGGAGCATACATGAATATTTTTTCCCTTCAATGAAAGTAAACCTCTTATTAGGTGTACAATGTTGTAAAAACTAAAACAATTCTCTCCTTCAAAACACTTTTAAGTCACTGGAAATAGACTAAAAAAGAATGGCCATTAGTCTCAGTAAATGCTCAAACCCACCAATAAAAGCATTCTTAAAATTAAAGTTGCCTACAAACCAGTTCTGACATAGAATTCAAGACAGAACCTCAATGAGAAAGTTTACTTAAGAGAAAAGCAAAATTACTTTCTATGCAGAACAGCAAGCCCACAGAAACACCAAAAACTTTGCATTATTAAAAATTCCCAAATGTGCTCTACAACCTCAATTCTCAATTCTTATTCACTTCCACCCCCAAAGTAATGCAGAGCAATATATGAGTATTCCTACTGACTGAAGTCATTCCACCATTATTAAATACAGGAACACCAATAAAGTAACTGATAAAAAAAGTAGAGCTGTTGTATAATATTTAAAGGCAAGCAAGACATGGGTGGTTATCATAGTTTGGTATCAATCCAATGGCAATACTGCAAACAAACTAATTTACTGCACAAAGGACAGAGACATTAAACAGGTCATTCAGCCTGGTTTTATAGAGAACAAGTTGCGGCAGATAAGCAAAGATTCGTCTTTCAGCCAAGGTCTATTTGTAATAAAGATAACCGTAAAGTGTGGGATGTGTATAAAGCACCCATATGACTTTTTGATTCAGTAATACACGCCAAACATTACTTAAAAATGGTTGTAAAATAATTAAAGTATACATCAGGATTTCCAAAATGGTTACTGACCTCAAAAATACTCCTCAAGGAGAAATTTCATTTCACCAACAAATGCTAAGCAGGACATTTTTCAAAATATTCCCCGTGCAATTATTAGTACCAAATCAAGTGCTACTGGACAACCCAGAAGTACAAATCAGACCTGAAAGAGGCACAGGTGTGCTACTATATTTCTGCCAAATTAGCCAGAGCACACGATAGTCAACTCAATGAAGATAACTGACAGAACTGGATTAAAAAAAAAAATCCAAATTAAGCTATCAGAAATATCTGCACAAATTCGAAGCATGAAAGGGTGTTCAGACCAGACCAGTGCATCACAGTAATCCAGCACATTAGATTTCCAGCATCTCAGAGCCTGAGAGCTTAGTTTAGTTTACCAAAATAAACTAAAATATGCCTGTATAGCCTTCGTGAGGAGAAAGCAGAGGATCCAGAAGACTCATTAACCTCGCTAAAAAGCACAGAAGCAACCAACAGCTCAGCCTTGATGAAGCTGATGGGAAGAACAGGAGACAGGACACCAAAGCTTTTCCAAGCACAGTGGTCTTCACCTCCCTGATACGTACTGGATACCCTTCCCAAAGACACATTTAAAGCTTAGTTATGAGCTTCACTTAAGGAACAACTCAGAAAAACATAAAGATGCGACACAAATCAAAGCAGATGATTAGGTAAACCTGTGAAGCCTCAAACTTCCAGAAAGCACAAGTGTTCCTGTTAATTAACTATCTGAGTAAAGTTCAGAAACATTCACTTTTTCTGTGGTTTTTGTTTGCTTGTTTTTTAACCAGCACTGAAGAAAGCCTGCAACACACACACAGTGCTGTTAACACCACATGGACAGTGTTTTTCCCTGGGAACTCGATATGCCAGTGGCTGTGTGTACCTACCAAAGGGAAGCAGATGATAGCACACCTTTGACCAGGAGCTCACCAGCTGTGCAGCACTGCTTTGGCCACGGGAACCTACAGGCCAAGACAGCTAATGCTGAAGGGTGTAACTAAGCTTCCTTTTTTCTTTACAGGCATTTTGTAGAAGTTTAATAGAAACTTCTTAAGAATCAGAGGTAAACATAAAACTGGAATACGAGATAGTAATTTCCTAGATGCCTCCTCTTGGAAAAATATGCCCGAAAAACTGCAGATGGACTGTCATGGTGCATGAATTTGCTAACCTTAGCAACAATGTTGTCTTTACTCTAAAATGCAGGTGAGCAAAGCATTTCTAAAATAAGTTATTTTTGAGTCAGACTTTTAGTTTAGACCAGCTACAAGCTGGAGTTACAAATGCTGCAGCTCGATACAAAAGCCCCAAGTAGGTTTCTTACACCTACACAAGACATCACAAAACTGCAAGTATCTTTCACACAAGAAAGACCTACTTTAAAATAAAGAGTAAATAACAGATTCACAGGTACATTTTTAAAAATATTAATCTTTTTACTTTCTTTGTTTGGTTTATACCTTTATCTGCTCCTAATTGATTTCTTTTCATTCATCCCTATGCCCTTAGTGAATACCTTTTTAAAGGTTTGTATTTCAATTCAGATAGCCTATCCTGCCCTTTCTCCTACTATTAATAGACATATTCTGTACTGAAACAGGTGTTCTGCTTTGAAATTCTGATGCAAAAAAGAAAAAAGCACTTCTGCAGGAGATTTCTGACAATACAGCATACCCATTCTCTTCCCCAAACTATCTATCCTGACATTTTCCATGAAGACCCACAACAGCAAATCTCATGCATACACACACACAAATCCCTCTACACACTTCATTGAAAACAAAATACTAAAATCATATTGGTTCCCAGCATCTAAATCCAGTTGTTACTGAGAAAATTGCAGCAAGTCTACAATACTACACAAGATTTTTCTGATCTGCAGGTCCCAGAAAGCCTGTTTGCTTTCAGGAGATGGTTGTTATTGAAAGCAACAACTTTCTTCAGGATTTAAGTAGGGGGTGAGGAAATAGGAGCCAAGTAAGGCTCTTTCTTCTGTTGTTCCTCCCAACAGGTGGGAGGCTGTTCACACTGCTCTGCAGAAATGCAGAGGAGACCGAGAAGCCAGGAAGTGCAAGTGCCCTCTGCCAGAGCTCAGAGAACAAGAAAAGTTAAGCTGAGAGCCAAGGTGCAGAGGTGCAGGTTTAGCTACAGAAACAAGGGTAGCAGAGGTCTCACAGTGAAATACTGCCACTCACAACCCACAGCAGTCCCATGTTCCAGCACTCCCTGCCAGCAAGTGCAGCAGTCGCTACCAGGCAGCGATAACTCATGGCAAGCTCACAAAAGCCAGCACATGCCACTAGTATTTTGGATCAGATGTCTCATCTGGATTGATGATCCTGGTGGGGATCCACACAGCACCCACAAATTGGGATTTCTACAATAAGTCCCTTCCCTACAAAGTAAAACAGGGTAAAATTAAAAAGAGATGCCCTTGTAAAATGTTACAATGCATTAGAACCGCTCCATCAAGCGTTTTGGAGCAGGAACATTTTTAAATTCATAGGTCTGAAATACACTATCTTTATCTCAGTTAAAAAACTAAGTAACAGAATAAGGCTTATGATATGTTAATTTCCTAACTCCACCCACAGAAGATGTCTGACTATAGTAGGCCAATTTACACAAGTTAAATTACTGAATCTAACATCCTAGGGTAAGCAGGTAGCAATCAGGGACTAAAACTCTTCTTGTTATTAAAAGCACTCCGTTTGCATGAGGCCTGTCAGTTCCAAACAATAACAAAGAAAACCAAAATGCATCCAGTATCAGCTAAGTGTTACATGGCTTTCAATGAAATAGGACAACTTGGTTACATTAAACACTGAAGAGTAGAAAAGAAAGAAGTTACAAATCCAAGTTCTACCAACTTCATAAGAAACTTCCTGAGCAAGACATACCTACACCTAAATGAAGCATGTCAGCTTTTGTCACATGCAACAATTCAATCTTTTGAAAAGCAGTCACTCCACCACCAGTTTTGAAGGTCATATTATTTAACTAGAGAAGTTGTGCTGTCCCAGGCTTGGTGCATTAAATATGACACCTCCTCAGTAGACCTTTTTCACGAAAAAAAATTAAGGAAGCTCACACAGGAAATCTACTTCTGGTAGTGCAGCTATAACCAAAACTCACTACTTCACATCTGAAATACACAGCATCTCAGATCTTCGGGCATCTGTTTTTTCCTAACCTAGGCACCAGCCGCTCCATTTCCTAAAAAAGACCTTGCAGAAATACACTATGAGATCATACAACGAAGACTGCTAAATACACAGAAATGAACTCCCTGCAAATGGCTCAAGTGATCTTAGTCATTTCTTCTCAATATCTCACCCGAAACTTTGCATCTTTTGACGTAATGCTCTTGCAGTGCCAGAGAACACTTCAAATATCCCCAGATTTCTCCTTGCTTTGCTCCCTCCCTCCCAGTTTGTTACCAATAATAGCAGGTGAGATAAAGTTATCGCATATATTTACTCAGTTTCAGTCTTGCACATGAACAGCAGCATAATTTCATCTGCATTTCAGGTTACTTGAAGCAGTAGAGTTTGCATGTCTTTTTGGACGTACACTTAGTCTAAGCTGGGTTTTACCAATTTCAGCATGAAAGCAGCACCTGTTTTTATCTGTTCTAGATGAGAGTTCGTACCAAGCCTGCCAAGCTAATACGTTTTCTCAGCCAGTTTTCCAACATAGGTCTCCTATGCTTAATTAACACTTATTTTCAACCCTATGACATGGGTTAACTGCAAAACAGAACTAATAGGACCCTATGTGGCAAGCAATTTAGGCAATTCCTAAACCGTATGCATCCACACTGACACCAACAATACTGGAAACACAAAGAGATGTCATATTAACACTTACCCCAGCATAGAGGAAGCAGGCAGGCCACCACCTTCTAACTGGCAAGCCTTAATGGGAAAATATTCAAAATCATTACAGGCAATGGTGGGAGCTGTGGAAAGTGGAGAGTTTCCCTGGCTTTGCACAACGAAGCTCAAACAACAGGATCAGCCAAAGGCTTGCAGATGAAGCGCCGTGTGGCTTGAGGAATCACCTTCACCTACAGCACACAGGTTTAGTCATTCACCTGCTATTTTGGCTACCTGTCAGTTTTATTTACGCTTCACAGATCGTTCTCATCACTTGATAAAAATCAAAGCTGATTTGTGTCACTGCAGTGCCCACAACAGGAAACATACACAGTGCCCGTCTGTCAGCACAGCAACACTGCGCAGAGCTGGGAGCTGGCGGGCGGAGGAGCAAATTGATGATGGTTTACAATCACAGTGGAGAAAATCAGAAAATTTTCTACTCATTTACATGCAAATGGCACTTATTTCAACATTCCAATAAAGTTCATCTCCAGTCACTTGCATACTAGAGCCACACAACAAAGTATTCTGACTGCAAATGTGTTTACATTATAGACTCAGTAAACCACAGCACAAGGTCTCAGTGGCCTGAAAAAAAGTTATGTTTTGCATTCATTATTTCGCTGCTTGCTGAATTAGAAGTGGTTTACTCAGTCGTGCACACAGTTTAGCATACCAAAGCCAGAGCATCAGCTAAAGATGTCGGTTTTCCAGACAGCCTACAGGTTGCTGTAAAAGTCTAACACCTTTCCTCTCTTTATCCAAGATGCCAAAAACACAAAGACTGAGTTTCAGATTTAAGAAAAATACTTTCTCTTTGTAAATTAAAATCTGATAAAAATATAAGACGACAAGTCCCTAGAGACAGTGCCTAAGGAACTTTAGCGCACACAAGCATTTTTTCCAAGTTGTTTACAAACAATACACCTACCAGGGGTTCAGAAAGATGCTGTGCCTTTCTAACAGGCAGAGAGAAAATGTCTGACTGACAAGATGCCTTAGCCCCTTTCAACATTAGAAGGCACTCCGCTGCTACCTAATTAAGACACATTCTCTTCTCGTAAAGTATTAACAAAGCACACATTTCCCCGACTACCACTATATTTGTCATCCTTGAATAAATTACTTCTGTATTGTATTTCATGCACTCTTCCGGCCCACATCCTGCTAGACATTGAATGCTTACTACTGGGAGCAGATGAGAGGTTTGCCTAGGCAAACTCCATTTCTTTGCTAGGTATATCGACATTGGAAAAACTGATTATCAATCAAAAAGACACTGTGCTCCTAACAAAGTAACCCTGTGAAAAATCAGATGAGATGAGAGTGCACACAGGTGGAAATGGCTGCTCTCAAGGCATTTCTACCTGCACCGGCAAGGATGTACAGGACAGTCTATAGAGTACAGAGCTTACCTTTAATTGGTCTTTAGCAAGTCACCTGCTTTGCATGCAGGCCATGACCCCTACAACACCTGAACAATCACTCTAACCACTGAATTTGCAAAAATCCCCCTCGCTTAAACTCCTAAATCCAGACTCATACAGAAGAAAACAAATAATTTTTACGGTATTTTCACATGCACGGTACTGAGGACTGATGCCTAACAGCACCACATAAAATGGTGTTAACTCCAAGTTATCCTAGCAGTGCTCATAAACCAGGAGCTGAGCTCTTGCCGGGACAGAGTGCTGTGTGTGCTACTCGCGTTACTTTCAAGGGGCTTATTTTAAACGAGTTTTCAAACAACCTCGTGCAATGCCACAGCTAACAAAACACTACAAACAAATCAAACACTTCCTCACGACCGAGACGCAGCTCGCCGCTTCGGCAAAGTGCTATGAGAGGTGACGCCTGGGGAGAGATAATCCGTAATCTCCGCAGATTACTTAAAACTCCGAGGAAATCTCTACTTTGAGAAACTTCGGGGGAACACACAGCATCGCCCTTGCCCTGCACGGCCCCTCCCCGAGCCCCGGCCGCTCGGAGCCCGGGCCGGGCCGGTGGGGCCGCGTTCCCGCGGGGAGCCGGGCGGCCACGCGGGTCCTCGGGGGGTACCGCCTCG
>VYXB01003362.1:625817-709537 GCA_013397135.1 Pachyramphus minor | reverse complement strand
CGCCGAGACGGGCCGCGCGCCCGCCCCCCGCCCACAGCGCCGCCTGGCGGCCCGCGCCGGCACCGCCGGGGCCGGGGGGCGTGAGGGAGGGGCTGGTACACACCGAGCACGGGGGGCTGTGGTGCACAGCGAACCTGGGATTGGGATGTACCCGGGGGAGGGGTCCCCGGTACACACCGGAATCGAGCTCGGGATGTGCCCGGAGGGCTCTGTTATACACCGAACTCGGGTCCTAGGAACTGCCCGGGGTGCTCTGCTACACACCGAACCGGGATTGGGATGCGCTCGGGGGGCAGTCTGTTACACGCTGAACCCGGGGTCGGGATGTGCGCTGCAGTTTCCGTCACAGACCGAACCTGGGGCTCTGTCAGACCCCGAGGCACCCGCGGGGCACAGCCCGCCCTCAAACCCCGCGGTTTCCACCTCCCTGTATCGCAGAAGGAGCCGAGAGGGAAAGCTACGGGCTGGCAGCTCCCCGGCAGCGCTGCGGGGGAGCCGGGGCGGTTCTGTACACACGACTCAAAACAGCCCACAAGCTTGGGGTTTTTTTAAGAATACGTCTACAAAAGCGACGTCTGGGCGCACAAAGCGCTGCCCGAGGATGCTCCTCCTGCCCAGGCCCCTTCCCCGGGACGGGTCGGAGCCCCCCGGGTGGGCACCGCGGGCACAAGGGCCAGAGACCCCCAGCCCATCCAGCCCCACTCCCTTCACAGCACACACACCAACCGGCATGTTAGTTCAGGCCTCCATACACCAGCAAAACCTCTGTAAATTGAGACATATCAGCACCCGTCTCTCATTACTGATAATGTATTTCTTGATTAGTATGTGCATTAGTTTCTTTTCTTTTTTCCCACAATTTCTTTGCAGAGCAGCAGCAAGCTGTAACAGGGAATACGCACTACACATTCTGTGGCACAGCATGGTCCATATTACTCCTGGATAAATTAGGCGCCAAGACTGTATAATTGGTTTCTCAATTATTTATGAAGGGGTCTTTTAACAACAGTAATTTTTCCGATAATGTCAAGTAAGGATTTCATTATCTCTAACTGCACTACCTTTTTGTTCCATGCCACAGCAAATTTCAAATTTTACTCTTTTTAATGGCTGTAATATATGAAGGAATTCCATCTCTAAAGTAATTATTCTTTTCGCCTGCCTGGGAATATAAGTGCAGGTCATTTTATTTTTGGTCTCTTAATCACAAGAAAAGAAGTAGAAGGGCTGTTCCTAGTTCTCAGCAGTGGGAAATGTTGGTTGTGATGCCTGTCCATATCTGTCTGACCCTGGCATGTGATGCTGCTGTGCAAACCGAGCTCAGAATGGAGGAGGGACAAGGCGAGGTCCTCATCCAGCACCAGCAGAGCCCCACAGCTCTGCTTCAGCCCCATCAGGAGGTATCAGCTCAGGGCTTTTCAGGCTAGAAAAGGTCCTGCATCACCTACTCGGCCCTGTGGAAACTAAGCCACATTCCTGCATCCCATTACCTCCATACTGAGCCTGGGGATGCCATTAAAATGTAATAAAACCATCAGCACCAAGCAACCCTTGGCACCACCCTGGCAGCTGCTGCCCCCTGGCTGGATCTCCCATCTCTGGGCTTCCTTCAGCTGGGATTCCTCCCAAAACACAAGAGCATTGGCATCAAGAGGTAGTGTTGTAGATGCAGAGGTCTCCACAGATTAGCTAGATGATGTCCATGAGGCCTCATGAGACCTTTTAGGTGCTGTCCTAAAATGCCCCTGCAGCAACCCCTGCTGACCCCTTGGTCTTCAGGGGCAGGCAAGCCCAGCTGCCCAGGGCAGCTGCCAGCTCCTCTGCCCTGCAGCAGTGCCCAGGCTGAGCCTCTCTGCCAGCACAGGCTGTGGGATAAAAAGCCCGAGGGCTTAAAATAGGATTCAACTGATAGTGAGCACTGGTTTGGACAAGTTGTTACAATTCAACCAAATTGCTTTTAAATAAGTCTGCTGGTATCTGGGAAGCTGGCTGAACACCACTGGGTCATGAGGAAGTGTTGTTTCACATATGACCTCCACAACACGGGCGACAGCAGGAAAGCCAGTTTGCTTTGTTGTCTCTGTCCGCATGCACACGTGCTCCTCGAAGCAAACTCATTTCTAAACAAGCAGGTTTGTAACTTAATGTTCTTTCTCCATCCATCTGCCCAGCTTTGTTCAGCCAGTTATTTCCATTGCTTTCAGCAGTACTGCTCACGTTTGAGTGTCTTGCTGAATCAAGGCCTAAATATTTTGAAAACCTGCATCAGCAAAACACACATCTGCTCCGGGCTAATCTTACCCAGCAAGCCCCACGGCATGCTTAACCTTAAGCCACTCTTCAGACCTATCAATGTTAATCTTAAGTGCTCTGCTGATTTGGAGCACTATAATTTTCCAGAGGATGTGTCCGCTGCTCCTTCAGACACCAAAATTAGCCTGAAAACAGAAGGGGAGCTGCAGGAAAACATCCTCAACCCAGCAACCAGGCCAGATTGGCTCTGCCAAGGGCTACATCCCTGGGATCACACCAGGCAGCCAATGGTGCTGCCTTCAGCAGAGCTTTTATAGAGTGGTGCAGACAGTGGATATGGAGACAAGGGATCTTATGGTGAGGGGGATCTTTCCTCAAGCTGCCTCACTGTCCCTCTCTGCTGGGCTGGCATCAGAGGTCCCGCTCCCAGCCAGCACGCTGACTTTCATAACAGTAAATTATAACTTGGCACTCCTGTGGCTCTCTCTAGTTCAAAGCCATGCTGAAACATTATCTAATTAATTCGCACAATAGCCCTGGAAGGCAAGAAAGGGAGGTAGCAGGTTGAGGTGCTTGCCTAATGACAAACACTGAGTCAGTGGAGGAGTGGGAGGAAAACTCAAGGGCCCTGGATGTTTAGATCTGAGATGGCATCCTTCTTGTCGCAACAGCATTTCAGTAATTTAAAAAATAGCACCAGTATATTTAATTACAATTGCAGCCAACTACCCCAAGTTAATAAAGAGGGAAAGAAAATTTTCTCCTAATTAGCACCCTCCCCCCTCCCAAAAAAAAAAAAATCACATGCTTTTCACATCTGTAAGATGTTAACCAAACTAATTAAAAAGTATAACCATGTGGTATAAGCACACTTAGCAAAACCCTCTTTTAAAAACAGGGTGCACAGCAGAGGCTGGCCCACAGACAGGGCAGCTCAGACACTGCTGTGGGGCCCTGATCCCACTGCAGGCAGTGAGGGGTTGGACTAGATGACCTTTAAAGGTACCCTTCCAACCCAAACTATTCTGTGATTCTGTGAAAAGCCACAATGGTCTCAAGCTCTAGCAGGGGAGGTTTAGGTTAGATATCAGGAGGAAGTTCTTTACTGAGAGGGTAATCAGGCACTGGAATGGGCTGCCCAGGGAGGCGGTGGATTCTCTGTCTCTGGAGGGGTTCAGGAAAAGACTGGATGTGGCACTTAGTGCCATGGTCTAGTAACTGTAGCAGTAGTGGATCAAGGGTTGGACTTGATGATCTCAGAGGTCCTTTCCAACCCATCTTATTCTATGATTCTATGACCAGCCTGTCACCACCACAGTACCTGTAGGACAAGGTCCCCACCCTCCTTGCCTCAATATCTTTTTATTGTACAAAAACCAAATGCAAAACTATAGCGGGGTATATAGCTGGTTGAAATAAAGAATCTGAAAATGTCACCAGCATTGTTACAGTAGCAGAGCAGACAATCACATCAAGAAGAAGAAATAAAGAGGCAGGGATTTTTTCATACAAGCTATCATTACAGCAGGTAATGGGCACTTAGAAACAGTGTTTCATAAACTGACATCAGTAGTCGAAATATTGTATAAAATACATTTCCAGGTGTGAGAAGTTAGAAGAGATATTTTCAGAGGTTTAATGTAATTCCTTAATACAATTCCAGAGGTCCATTAATCATCTGCAAGACCTTCTATAAGAATACAATTGTATTAAAATATTCAGTAGCTATAGACTGAAGAGGAAAAGGCCAACTGAAGCTAATTAACCCCAGGAAAAAAAAATCTGCACAGTACAACTGTACTCAGAGTACCTGACTGAAATGGGAGGGGAAGAAGGGAAAGACAAAGTTGCATTAAAATGCAATTAATGAAAAATACTGCTAGGATAATAAACTGAAGCAGCATTAAAAATGATGTGACCTGTATACAAGGGAATAAAGGGCAAAATGGAGTGCATATGTGGAGATTTTACCATTATGGAAGGGTTGTTGAAGCAGAGAAACCTCCATCTGAAAGATATTTGTATGAGCAGAAAAAACTCATATCATTAATATTGTGGATTGAGGCATCTATTGATGCAAGTTAAAACATGTTTTCTAACAAACAACTCAGATGAAAATAATGTAATGCTGCTTTCTTTTTCCAATCAACAATTATTTAATTGGGAACCTGTATCAGAAAAGAAGTCTCTTTGTAGGATAGAATACCTGACTAGGGAAATGAGCCGTGCAGTAGCCAACCAGTAGGTAACACATCCTCAGCTCTGGGGTTTTGCTTTTGTATTCTTGTTTTCTCAGGGAATTTTTTTCAGAGTTTATACTAGTTTGGTTCTGTTGGGCCATGCCATAATGATATCCAGCCTCTGGAAACCTTCCAAGGAAGTTGGTAAACAGGGGATTGCTGTACTTTGCTGTTTTATAGTCCAAATAGCTCTCAATAATTGAACATTAGCATGATGGGAAAAGTACCAACAAAACTTTTATAATAAATCTTCGCCTCCCTCCAGGACTTAGAGTCAAATAAATAAAGCCATGCATAATTTGCATACTGTTTTTAGCATCAGCAGTTATGAAAAATGTGGCATGTACATAGATTTTTCTTGAGCAGCTCATTTTTCTGTCCTTCACTAACCTTTTCCTCTGCTAGTAATGGACTATTTTTTATGTCAAGCATTTTGTAGCAGGCGGGGTCTAAAGGGTCCACGTCTCTGTTGGAAAATCACCGTGCTTTTAACCAAGCAAGAATATTTTCTTCCACTCTATGACCATGTTTTCCTTCCCTTGCTCACTCAAGGGTTAGAGGGGAGCTGAGCCAGGAGCAGCTCCTCCTCCAGCCCCAGTTTGGTAGGATCTTCCCTGAAAACAGAGGTCCTGTTTGCATTCACCCCTTCCTCCTGTCCCTTGGCAATCCCTGCAATTACCGCAAGGCCAAAGATGCATTGGGTCAGCAGTAGCTTTGTCATGCATCATTCAAGTGGCTAGGACAAAAACCAAGCCCCTTGCCAATACACTGCCCAGCATCCCTGCACCAGCCTCAGCCAGGGCAACTCCCAGCCCTCTGGCTTGTTCCCCCTCCCTGGGAGAGAGCTGGCAAGGGTTGGAGGACTGGCACAGCTTCCCAGGGGGCTGGGGCAATTACACGTTGTCTTCCAGGCCAAGCTGCTTGTGCTGAGTTTGCACAAAAATTTGATAAAAATTACCACTGATGGACTTCAATGAGTTTCATCAAATGCTACTGACTTGATACTGCCCAAAGAAGCCTCAGTTATAAACTCCCTCCCTACAGGGCATGGAGAGGTTTTGGGGAGTGTGGCACACCAGGCTGCAGCAGCCCCTGCTAGAGGACTTCTGGATTTCCTGCAGTGTGTGGTAGAGACAAAGCCTGTGTTAAACAACCCCCCAGGAAATTAGCATTAATTAGCAGGGTGCTGCAATCCCGCAAGAGACTGCCATTTATTCCACTAATGTCAGCTCTGCACTACAGGAGCTCTTAGAATTTCTGACATTAAAACTATTACTGGCCACAAATAAAATGTAATTGATATTCTCTCAGAAATGGGAAAAGTATGGTAGGATACTCTGCAGCATTATTAGGCAGTGCTAAATCAAATACCAAAGGATGAAAAGAACGCTGTATTTAGCAATTGAGTTTATTTTAATAGATGCAATCAGAGTCCCATGACTTACAATTTTGCCTCTGAGGAGAATGTTCTCACTGGAGAAAACATGAAAGAAAAGAAAACGCACATTTAGGTAGGGCCCTCCCTCACTCATTCCAGGGCTGTCTGTGCTGTTTGCTAGTTCTGGCAAGATTTCTGGTTTCCTTCTCAAATGACCATTAATGCTTCAACCTTGTTTTTCCCAAACATCCTGAGCTACTGATGGAATCAATACACTCAGTGCAAAACAAACCAACACCCAGAAAATCCTGTTTGTGCAGCATTTAATGTGAAATTTTAAACTCTGCAAATTTAGCTACAGAGTTCCCATTCTTTGTTATCCCTTCATATCAAAGCTTCACAGGAAGCAAGCTGTGACATTGCCAGCCCGTGCAGCAGGAGCTGGGGACTGGGACCTGCCAGCAGTGGGGGCTGCCCTGCTGGGCATGTACAGGACTGGCCCAGGTGGCCCAAGAGGCATCTGCCGTGGTCACACAGCCTGCTCAGGCACCAAGTGCTCCCCGTGACTGTGCCTTGCTGCAAAAACATCCTTGGGAGCCCCAGGGTGAGCCAGCAGCTACTCACGTGTGCTGTCACAGTAAAGACCAACTCCCCGAGCTTGAAGCTGCCACATAAATCACTGCTAGCGGCAGGAGACCTGTCGAGACTCACCTACACACCTCTGCTACGTGCACAGGCAACCCCACTTTCCTGTCTCTCGTGAAGAGCAGTTCTGCCTCCCAGAGCTGCCATTTCAGGTACAATCACAGCTTTTTTTCTGCATCAGCATCAGGCACTAACAGGGGACCAGGCAGAGGAGAAAGATGAGTCAAACGAAATGCTGCCTCTTGGATGCTGCTAGAGATGAAGCGATGCTCTTCTACTGTGCTGCTCCTGCCTTCCTGCTGATTGTCACCACAGCCTTTGCTTCCAGCTGTACAATCACGATATAATATTAAATACATACATCTGCTCAGCAGTTACTGAAAACTTTCTTTTCCATTCAGCTCATCTGGATACTTGCGAGTGGGAGGGAGGCATCTGGATGGTGAGGTCTCCAGGAGGATGATCACTGCTGTTGGACTGTAAACTGCAATAAGGTAGGTTGTTCTCCAGTGGTGTAAAGTGGCATTTATCCTCCAAACCATGGTGTAAGGACCTGAACCATCAGCATTGTACCAGCAGTATCCTGACCTAGGTAAAATGGCATTGCAACACAGACTGGGTGCTCAAATGCTGAAAACCACTTCATTTACTGTCACTGCTTCAAAAGCTGGTGGCCCTAATAACTCAGAAATACTGACAAACCTACCTGTTACATTTTCCTGAAGTCAAGCGCTCCTCACCCCAGCCAGGAAAGTTTTGCTGACTGATCCCAGGTGAGGACTGGTTCCTGCAGGGATCAAAGGTAACAACAAGCACACTGAGGTGGATCCGTAGCAGCAGTGCTTCCTCAGGTGCCAAGCTGGGGTGAAATATCTCACCTTCATCTTGCCTTATAAGCCAGGCAAAACTGATCCCCGAGTAATAAACTGTATTTATTGCAGTTCAGAGCAGTGAGTGTACTGGTGCTGCCTACAGACCTTTGTTTTGGTCACATTTTTTACCCATTGGTTCATCACTGATAATATGCAGGAAGTGCATGCAATGTACAGGGGATGTACACTTTAACAACATCATGGGCTGGTTGTTGGTCTGACTCACATGCTCTGGGGACAAAACTGCCTTTAATAATATTCTCAATGGGGCAAAAGAAATTCCAGGAGGTCCAGAGCTCACACAGGCCCTTTCCCCACGTCTCTTCCATTCCAGGGAGGTGGGTTCAGCACTTTGCTGGGCACGTGCTGCTGGCTGCTGTGTTTTCCTCCCGTTCCCCCAACCTGGGGACAGCCTGCCAAGCGATGGCCTGGCACACTTGGAAGACAAGGAGGTGGAGCAGACAAAAGAAACAGAGAGGAAAAGAAGCTGAGAGACGGGGGCGGTTAACAGCTGGCCTTGCAAAGCCTCATGTCTGTAGGGTACAAGAACACTGCCAAATACACGTTATCCAAGAGTTTTAACACAATTTATTTTATGCTTAAATAATCAACTAGATCATCCAGTGTTTGTTGTTTTCATACATATGTAATTAGAGCTATTATCAATGAATGCTGTTTCCATATGAATATAATCAACAAATTAAAGTATTTCACCAAAACCCAAATAAAAATGCCCTTTAAAACACAGCAGCCTTAACAACCTAATATTACACTGCTAGGATGATTACAGATGATTGGCTTACTGAAAGATTCTACATCTTATAGCCAGTACACAATACAGTAATAATTTTACAGCGTGCTGCCAGTCTATTAGCTAATAATTTCTCTTCAGTTCATTTAAAAATATCCCAAACTTGTGCTCCTTGGAGCACCAACCCACTTCTAAAGCTGCAAGCATTACCCCCGTTATAAAGCGAGAACAGATAGCACCCCCCTCCCCATAATGCAACTACTGTATATGTTATGGGTCTTAGGTCATTTCATTGAAAAATTGGCAACAGCAACAAATATTAGATGAAGGGCTTTGTGTTTACAGATAAAATCTTGTTTTTCATGTTGCGGTATAGTGTTTGCAAAACTGGAAAAGATTTAATCAAAATAAGGTGAAACACATGCATCAAAATATTAGTACTCTGAAGAAAAATTTTCACAGAACTACAGAATTCCTCATTTTGGGAATCATTTAAATTTGCAGCAGATTTTAAAGATTTTTTTAAAATCAAGCTAGCGATTTTGCATATACAAACATTATAATTGCTAATATACAAGAATCTGTGAAGATACACCCAGAATATCCCTGTAGGTGCAGCCATTTGAGACACCTAGCCTGCTCAATGCATTTGCAATATTCTGTTTGTGATCGAAAAGGCAGTGCCTTATCAACATTTATTCTATTTTGTTAGAATTTATACAGTGTTATTTATTTACAGCAAAACTATTGATGTTTAAAAAAGAAACAAATAGTGTTTTATACCCTGACAGTTTGGGTCCAAGAAAAATAAGGCGAGCTGTTGTGGATTTTAGTAATTTTAGTGTCTTTCCATGGTTTAACAATTTCGTCTTCGCACATCCTCTCTGGCCACAGGAATTTATTTCTTTTGAGATGACATCAAACTGCTTGAAAGAAGCTGTTAACAGCATGGCATCTTGTATATACACTGCATTGGTAACTGCGCACCCTCCAATCCTGTGAATGAACGTGAATTTCCATGCTCTGTAAATTGGCTCATGCTAAATTAATATTTTTTTTGTTTGGGGTTTTTTTTTGTTTGTTTTTTTTTCTTTTTGCATAAAAACCATGCGGTTAATGTGGGGAAGCAGCAAACACACGCACACTTTTATAGGTGAATGTTTAATTCCTGTTGATTTTTCTTCCGTGACTGTCCCTCTAGAATACTGGCAGTAAAAGCACACAGTCCTATGGAAAGAAAAGAGAGCAGAAATCATTTCAGAATCTCTCATTAGAATCAATTTCGTGCCATTCCCTGACTAAACAGAAAAGTTGCAATTGGCATGATGGAATTCTGCAGTAGGATGAATCACACACTTTCCAGGTAGGTAATGACATTAGTTGAGCTCCCAGCATGAGGGGAAAATGCAGCTGCAGATGTCCACACTGCTCGTGAACTGATTTACAAATACCTTTGTAACACACTGCATTTCATCACCCCAGACACAGCACCAGCTCATCAGATCTGATGATGACAGGGAATAGGTACTTTTAATGTGGAAGAAACGGCATCATCTCCAGAAGGAGAGAGCTGCTGCTTCCACAGCATGTTTTTCTTCATTGTGTGCGAGCACCCTCAACAGTGATGGAAAATCTGCTCTCCTTGCACATCCACCTCTGCCAGTTGCTCGGGGAACATGAGTGGCAGAGCCAGGAATGCGGAGTCCAGCCTTCAGGAGGCTTGGTGAAGGACAAAGCGAGGAAGAGGGGCAGCCCCATCCATCTCCTGCCTGGCTCTGAGGAGATGGGGTCCAGCTTGTGCTCTCGCCCATCCAAACAGAGCCATGCACGTGAGGACAGCGACTTTGTTCCATCCGCTGTACAACAGCGATGTCTTGCAGCAAGGAGGGCAGGAAGCAGAAATACAAACGCACCAGGAGCGGGAGCTGGGAGACCTGCAGCTCCCCAGCACCTGGGCACAGGGCAGTCTGTCGGGACCGTGGCTTGTGCAGTGCCTGAGGGATCCGGGCTGGCATGGACATGCCGGTTTACTAATCAGGTCACAGGTCCACATGCATTCCCCAGGAGTGCTACACTCTCCTTCTGAGCTAAAGCAATCTGTCCTTGCCCATATCTACAGTTGTCATAAATCTGTCCTGCTGCTAAAAGCCTCCTGTTCCCATCGCAGCAGTCACGCCAGCTCACACAGTGCTGTCCTGAGGAATTGCACGCAAGACTTCTTGGCTTTTCCTTTCAACCTATGTTTCACAACAGGTTTATTTGCGATGGTGACAAAGACATTTTCACAGCAAAATCGAGCTAATATTGAGTTTTTGGGGGAAAAAAAAGAAAAAGACACAGGAAAAGAACCACCTCTGCCTCCCCAACAGGATTTTTTTGTCTTTTGTGATTACAAAACAAACTGGTTTTCTATTAGAATCCCCTGCCTGCGCAAATACTTCCAACTTCTGCATCCAAATAAAATGTTTTCAGTGGACTCGTGGGCTCACAATTGGTCATGCTTATCACATCAAACTTTGGAGTACAGAGATTCATCTTACAGGACAAAGTTCTCCCCTGAGCAAAGGTTCATTATCTAAGGCAGACTCTCTGAGTTCCTCAGGGGCTCTAGCATGGAAGAGTTTCCTACTGGAAATCACAGGAGAAATGCACCAGCAGTCAAGGGAGCAAATCTGGTTCTGAGGAACTCAGTCTCTGGCTTCCTGAAGGTCAGACTCTGTTTCATACATTAGGCAAGGACTGCCTTATTTATGTAATTTTATTTTAAAATTAAATGCTTCTCCCTTATCCCCAGTGTGTGCTGCACTAAGGTTGTATGCTGGCAGGCTCTTTAGCTGCACAGCTTATGGGGTTCAGTGCCTCATCTTGCCTTCAGTGCCTTTGAGTTCACACATTTCTGCTGGTTTGCCCCTGCAGATTGACAGTGGAACAGCATGGAAGCCAATGCGGGACATAGCTTCATACAAGCAACGCCGTCCCTCTGTCTTGCTTTCCTCCTGCATCCTTGAACTCCATGAATCAGAACGATGATTCAAAAGAATCACCTCCCTTTTCAAAACATTAAATATTTTATGAGTACATTGAGCAGCAAGGTAGGTGAAGCTGTATTACTCTGTTAGCACACATGGGAGGGCTCAGTAAAAGCAGGAATTCAGTAGTTGTGCTAAGCGGATGCAGTAGGTGCTTACCAGATGCTGAAAGCATGCCAGACACCTCACAGAGTTTTCTCTTTGGGGCTTGATCCCATAAATCCCTCAGCTAGATCCCACACACTGAGTGCTGCTCATCTCAAATGGCACTGCTCAGACACAGAAAGCCTGTTAAGGCCAGGTGTTTTTAGGGGATCCCTTACCTTGCAGCCGTCAGAAGGGACTAGTGACTCAGGAGAGACTCTGCTTCTGTCCTTTTCCTCCACATCACTATCTGGTATGTTTTCCGGGTCCTGTTTATCCTGTTCTTAAATCCTACACTCAATCTTATACCAGATGTGCAAGAAAAGGATAAACACAGACTTGCACTTCATAAACTCTTCCTCTGCCCAGTTCCTGAAACCCAACAAAGCTAAGAGAAGTGCTGAGTAGAAGAAAAGACATGAACATGGTAAACCTGGAGCCATGACTGACTGACTAGCATTGACAGACACAGACAGGCTCCTCCTGTATTTACAGGCACATTGCTGTGTGACTGTAGCCTTGTCATCAAGACAAGGCAGCCTCGGGCTTCAGGGTGCTCTGTCACGCCCTTACAGAGCCCCTGCAAGGGTGTCTTAGCTGTGCATTTGGTTTCAGCTTGGAAAGCCCTTTTACCATCAGCTGCTGGTTTGCTACAATCGTTAAGGCTGGATCAATAAAATTCACAAGAAACAGTTGGTAGGGATCATTTGTTGGCAAATATTGAGACACTTCACTTACAAGGACTTTGACTTGCATAACTGCCCTCAGATCACACGCCTGACAGTGGAAGAAGCCTTTCACTCCCAGCAGACTTACTTGCGTGCAGCTCCTTTACTATTTGTGTTCAAGTTGATTTTTAGGGGTAGAAAGTGGTGTAGAACGGATTACAAACACTAGACATTGTAAAACTCCCAGAAATCTTGCACATGCCTCAATATCACTTTATGTTCCAAGAAGTAAAGCCCAGTTTCTATACATGAACACAAGGTCATTTTCTGCTTTCAAGATCAAGGGCAAGCTATTGAGCTTTGCAGCTGAGAAGCAATGTCAGGGTAGCAGAGTCAAGCCATTGTGCAGCCCAGGTGCTACTCCCTGTGCTGCACAGCGCCGTGCTGGCAAAAGCCTTCAGCAGTGGAAGAAAATGGATCACACTGACCGTTCAGTGGTCGGCTTTCAGCTTTCATGAGTAACTTTTCTTCTCCACGTGTCTGACTTCTTTCTTTGTCTTAACCTTATAAGCTTCCCCCTGCTTTAAAGGAAAAGTATAAACATTAGCATAGTCTGCAGAGGGTAATCGTAACTATAAATCTGCTTCCAAAATAGGCTCCACATTTTGCTGTAACAGGATAAGTAAAAAGCAGTTAAATCACATTAACACTTCATTTCAAAGATACACACAATCTATTTATCCACTCTGCTGAGCTGCAAAAGCACAGGTCTGAAATATCATGTTCAAGTAGGAAACACAGGTTTTCAGTGTGACCCCTGGGCTGGAGTGCCTGGCTGGCAGTCCTTGGCAGAGCCCTTGCCATCAACTGCAGTGGGATCCAGTGCCACTGTGAAGGAAAAATCTCCTTTCCCAACCGGCCTCCCAGGTCAGCTGGATTGGTGTACATTTCCAACAGCATAGGCTGTGGCTGCTGTTATGATGTTTCACAACATCTGTGCTTTAAAGTAAGCAGGTTAGTAACAGAATAAATGGACAAGGAAGAAAGCTAGCAAAAACCACCACTGAAGCAGCACAGAAGTAAAACCAATGACAGTGACAAGCAGTGCAGGTTTCAGTGTCTTTAAAATACCAAGCCCCAAAATAAAGTTCATCTTTGCTCATTAAAAGTAGCTCAATAATCATCTAAAAATAAATACTCCAGTAATCACAAGCCCCACTCACATCAGAGAAAGACATCTGCTTATGTGTGGCTATCGGCAGAATTTACCCCTCAGGTGATCTGCATTGATGTATTTGTAACTATTTGTAGTTTCCAACTAATCTAATCTGGTGCAGCAAATTGAAAATGTTTCCCCCTTGCTGGGCAGGAATTTTTTTCCCCCTGATAAATGACTATGAAAGTGGGAATGGAAATATGTTTGTTTCAATTCTCTAATTTCAGTGACATGGTGTGTGTCCCCTGTTTGTTTTTTTTTCTTTCCTTTTTATTACCAGTAGATAAAGAGTGTTTGTTATCTTCCTTTCTGAATCTGTTTTCACTCAGACAAGAATTGCATTAACCCCAATGACAGTTTTACTGAAGCAAAGACCTCCCAGGGCCATGTGCTGGGGAAGAAGGCATGAGCTCCTCTGGAGCCGTTTGTTTCCAGAGGTGATGCCCATTTCCTGGAGGGCTCCTTGAGACAGAGGACAGCTGAGGCACAGCCTGATCACTCCTGCCCATAGCCCTGGAGCCCTCTGCAAGAAGAGCTGGGGTGTGCTGGTGCACAGCAGTTCTGTCCTTCCTACTGTCCTTTCTTTTTCAGGGTGATGAAGCTGGGCATAATCCAGCCCTGCAGAACGGCTTCCAGTTTTAATCACCAGGGACAAAATCCTGTCTTGGTGCTTGCTTGTAGAGGATACTATTGCTTGGGTATGTCCTCGTTCCCCTGAATCCTGCAAACCCTCAGTCACCAGCACAAGGGTATTACACAGGTGAGTGAGAGGCCAGCGGGGATCAGACTGCAGCTCATTCCTTTGGGCTGGGGGAAAAGCAACACAAAACACCTACAGGTATAAAGCACAAATTCTGCAAGGGCTTAACCAAACACACAGACATAGCTCATCTTAATGTCACAAAACAGGCCCAAAACCTATGGCCTAAGCCTGCTGCCTGTTTTACAGAGACAGAGTTTAATGCTCTGTGCCAACACAATTTATCTGGGCCCCTTTGACACTGCCCCTGCCCACACACAGCACAGAGACACCCCCACCCCGTCACCCAAATGCACAACTTGCCAATAACCACAAGCACTGCACTTTGCCAAGGCTTCTTGTTAAATGCAAACCTCCAGCCCTTTAGCAGCACTTTCTAGCAGTCAACACAACCCTCTGTGTCTACTGTTATTTCCTGGTTGTTCCCGTTCCATTACCATTTCACCAACTTTCCTCTCATGGGGGATAACAACGCGTCTTACTACCTTCCGGGTGATCTGTGGGAAGCAATACATGAAAAATATTTTTTTTTTTCCCCCTAGATTCTAAGGGGAGAAAGTATGTTAAAAAGAAGTTACTTGAATGTAAAGACTCAGAGCAGTGATGTAATTCATGATTACTTTTCTTGTGATGACGTTGCCTTCTTCGTCGGTAAACTGTTCCTCTGTTACAGATTCACCAGGAATGTTTTTTGCCTCCTCACCCTAAAGAACGTGTTATAAGATTAGCAATAGAGCCTATATTCTGTCAAACCCACACATATTTCCACACCAATCCAAGCAACAAGCACATGTTAGCTTCAACTGTATTTAAGTTTGCTTTATGTCACACAAATTGTACGAAAGCCTCGTTCATTTAGCATGCTGATACCTGTGCATTTATTCTACAAACTGCCCTTAAAGCCTTCAGTGAGCTTCTAGCACATTGCTCTTATTAACTAATTCACAGCATGAAGCTCTCTGAGCAACAAAATCTTGGGGTCAGTCTGAGACCTGTGAGATGGAGGCACAAATTCATGACGATATAATCTCTAATCAGACATCCATTAGCTTTTCACAGCTTCTCAGCGCCCAGCACACGCAGAAACACAGGGGAAATTTGGGATTTAAGAAGACAGCTCTCCCTATAGCATTCTAAACACGAGGTCTGAAACACACACACACAGAAGACAAGACTTCTCAGCATTTACAAAATGGAGAAAGGTATCTTACGTGACACTTTGCCCGTCATGGTAACGCCTGCCTGGACCTACAGCCCGGTCCATGACTTACTGAGGTCAGCAGCACTCCAGCCATCGCTTCTTAGAGTGCCAGCAATTTATAGGACCAGTGTAAATAAATGTAAAAGCAGTTTCCTAACTGCTATGCTAGTGACTTAATCCCAGTAGAAGAATTATTGCTCAAATCATAAATAAATGACCTTACTTTGGAGTCTAAGGCTAGCTGGCTGTTGTGAACTTATGTTCCAGAAGAACTGTGCTAACATTACCTCATAAAGTCATGTTTCCAAGCCTGGGTGCTGAAGCATAGACTGCTTTTGATGCTTCAAAAATATCCATTGTCTGTGCTTGTATCTTTCATATAAATAAAGCAAACATAATGACAATGTAGCTGGCCTATATATGAAAACTTTCCACTTGCAAATAAATAGCCATTTAAACAAAAAGAAAACAAAAAAAATCCTTAAAAGTTTTCTTCTCCCCTCAACTCACTATGGAAAATATTACAACTAGAGGAAGGAAGAAGAAAGAAACATTGTATAAAACATGTTATATAAATATTAAAACAAAATAATATTTAAAATGAGATTATTACAGTTCAACATCAAGCTTTCCTAATGCTTCCACCTACTAAACAGCACAGGGCAAATATAATTCCTATTTACTGTGGTCTATACACTACATAGTTGTCTACATAAGCTCCTGGCACTGCTCTATAACAAACAAACACAATGATGCCATGTTTATTTTTTTTAAACCATTTTCCCTACAAACACAGCTTTTTCAATATGTACATTGTAACATTAGGATTGTATGCTATTTCTAAGCTCTAAGCAAAATAAGCCTTTCCTTTTGATTGCAAGCCATTTGTGGTCTTTTCTACAGCCAAGCTTTTCCATTTCCCTTGCTCTGGGGGGGGAAGGCAGCAGGCGGGAGCCAGAGGGGAGTATTCCAGAGCTGAGCACAGCTCTGCCACGGGCTGAGCCCCTGGCCAGCATTTGTCACTCTTCACAAGTGCAGAGTTCCTGCTTTCTTCACATTGAAAGCTGCATTGAAGTCATCGCTTGATAATCAAGAAATGAAAGAGTTCCAGACATTTTTCACATCATTTTCCCCCAGGCTTTCACAGGCTATATCCACACTGTAAAACTTCTTGAATGTAGGTGCTTCAGAAAGCATCACCCAGAGAAGGGCAGGCATCACAGCCAGGTGGACTCCCTATGCAGTCATAGGGACATAAGGATGAGGTCCTGCATCTGAGACACACCTGGGGCCGAAGGGACATGGCTGAGGTCCCCAGCCCTGGGAACGGTGGCATCCCTACAAAAGCACGGCAGAACAAACGGCTACTGAAGCCTTCAGAGGGAGCCTTGGATAACTCATTCCCCAGAAGGACTGGGTGAGGGATCACAGGAAGGAGAAATTACACACCTGCCCGAGCCCCGCGGCCAGGCAATGGCAGGAGGAGGGAAGTGAGGGGCGGCCCCCGCGGTGAGCAGCGCCCGGCACCGCAGCCGCTGCTTCCTTTCTCACAAGCGAAACAGCAGAAACCAGGACAGGACCGGGGCTGCTGCTGAGGCTTGGGGGCAATGACTGGGTAAAGGTTTTGGGAACTGAAACCTGCGGGGCTTCCTATTCACAAAGACACGGGAGGGGGAATTACCGATTTCCGGAGACTTAATACTTTAATCAGATGCATAGCAGATGGGGAACTTTCCGCACAGTTTCTTTCCTGGCCTCCCACACATGGGTTCAGAGACTCCCCGGTGCGATCCCACACAGTGCCCTAAGGAGCAGGAGGGAACCCTGGCCCAGGCATCCCAAGGAGCACAGAGGTACCGAAAGGTTCTCTCTCATGAATAGGATCTCCAAAGGCACTACAATAAAACCCATGAAAATCAGAAATAAAACAACATGGCCAGCAGCAAGGTCACCAGACTACTTAACAAACCAATACCACTTGTGTGTACTGGTTCTTTTTACTCCTAGTTGCAGCTAGGAGCAAGGTTTTCCCTTAAAACAAGTTAGTGAGAATTTCTGCATTCAGCTGTAAAACGAAAAGTGTATTGATGCACTGAAAAATGTCTCTCAAAATAAAATGCAGTTTTAAAGGTGTGGTGAATCTTGTTTTTTAATTAGCTACATGCTCCTTTAAGCACAGTTTAATGATAAATGCTGTAAATACTCAGCAGTCAGCATGCGTGAAATCCAGCTTTCACAATGCTCTTGCTGGTGGGTAGTTAAACAAATTGCAGGAGGGCTCACAACTGGCAGGAGGTAGATCTGATTTACTGACGTTTCTAATCCTATGCAGTTACAAAGACGGATGCTTGCTAGGAAAAAAAAACCCTTACCCACTGGCAGTTTTACTTGTAAGATCTCAAACCAGCTTTGGGTTAGAATGGCACATTAGATGACCTTGTCAACAAAAGCTGTTTTTAAACACAAAGCTGGTGCATCTGCGTCACAGCTAAAGAATAAAATTCTTTCTGCTGCATCATACTTATGTGGGCTTCATTTTACCCTTCACCAGTCAAAAGCACTGTCACAGTACCAAAAGCTTTAGAAAGGCAGGGAGAAAACTTAATACCGCGATTACTGGAAGCCCAGTTATATCCCTGGGACTAAAGCATACAAAGGCTGCAGTCTGCAAGCCTCAGCCCCAGAACATGCCAGGAAGCTCTGCAAAGCACAGTGCTTTAATGTCACCCTGCTCACTGGAGTGTGTGTAGTCCTGCCAAAACCAGCTGGTATCCTCTCTCTGCTGCTCTCCAGGGCAGGAGAAGCAAAGAGCAGTTTCCTCAAAGTCCACGCCACTGATCAGCTCCACTGATTTTTTTAACATTTATTTGCAGATTATGGGTGTTACCAGGGACCTCCAGATAAATGGAGTTATACAGTCGGTGCTGCAGTATTGTGCCAAAGTTCACGGCAGATTTGTTAGAGCTCTGATTTTCTTTCATGTTTGTTTTGTTACTAGAGGGATAATAGTCCCTTTTATTCCTCCTATACATATAGCATTGTTGTAACAGTGGAGGAAAAAGGTGTGGCTCAATGTGTCTTACCCAGATGGATAAAAGGGAATTTAAAAGCAGACGGAAATAAGCAAGATGGAAATATCCTAAATATTTAATTTTGCCAAAGACCAGAGGCAATGCCGCAATGGGAACAGGAGCTGTACAGAGCACTCAGACCTCTTCCCTTACTGGCCTAAGCCACCATCAGGACATAATCCCCTCAGTCTCGAGATCACATTCTTGTAATGCATAAACAGCAGCTGCGCCTCAGTCTCCTTAGGGTCTCAAGCCTCTGTGGCAGTGGCAGGAGAAACAAACATCTTTCATTAAGGTCATTTTCATTAGTGAGTTCTGCTTACTCAGGGAGACCTTGTTAATCAGATGCCACGACTCTCTGCCTGTGCCTGTGCCGAGTCTATACTTGCTTGTTTGCAGACGTATTGCTAAAGCCATGGAGGGGAGAAGGGAAGGAAAAAGCCCAACAAACCAACACGCAAGCCAGGGAGATCTGAGAGGAAACGGTGCCACAAATGGGACAGCACACAGCCCACTACTAGGAGCTGGCTCAGAGGTTTGTTGCTCATTGCATGAAGGGGATGACCAGATCTCGTAACAGCACTTGTAGTGTGTGGTTTAATTTACCCCTGTGTTATCTTACTGAGGTTGGCAGCTCCAACTCTACTGGGGCAAGACAAAGGTGAGGGAAGCTACAGAGCAGAGCAAATCTGCAGCTCTCCCAGCCAGACAGGGACTGCAGTGGAGAGGCTGTGCCCAGCTGAACACACAAAAAGAAACATTTCTCATTTGCCTTACATAGAGCCCTTAATTCTTCTCACCTACAGGATGACCGCATTTTCACTTTCCATAAATAAGTTTCCTCTGAATAATAAGACCATGGAAGCTGCTGGCTGCAGTTTTGACTGACCGCTGCTCAGGCTCCCTCACCACTTGGCTGAACCAAATCCTCCATGATCAGGAATGGGGCGTTTCATGGCAAAACGCATGGAAAGGGACAAATCTTTAATAAAAAATTGGCAAGAAATAACCAAAGTACAAGATACTAAATTACAGCAGATTCGAATAACCCCTGCTTAGAAATATATTTTGTTTTCTATTACATGCTATCATAAACCTTTTGGCAAGAATCTTACTAAACGGTTTTGCCAAAAATTTGTATCCATGAAAGATTTAACAACCTTTGAAAAAGCATGAAAAATTAGACACTGATTTCTTCCATGACTGACTAAAAGGAGCTTTGGATCAGGCTCTGAATATGCACATTGTGGCAGCACTCTTATTTTTCCCTTGTGTGCTAATTGCTCGCATTCCTGCACTGCCATAAACCCATTTCTTTTGCAATGCCCCATCCCATCAATCCACCACGTGAACACAAGAGGGGAAGGGAAGCAAAACCAAAAACATCTGCACTACCTTGAGGTTAGAATACGATCCTATTACATGTGGAAATGGGCATCAGTCCTTGCTTGTCTGGTTTTATGGGCTCAGCCCTCTGAAGTGCTAAATCCCATGGGAATGTGTTTGAGAGGGCTGAACACTTGACAGGCCTCAGCTCTTGGACTGCTGGGAAAATACCTCTGGGGGAGAGAAAGTCTTTCCCCATATTTGGGCTGGGACAGAGAACTAAGGTAGCAGTTAAACGGAAATAACAGTTTTAGCAATAATGCAGAACAGCACTGAAAGGAAAAACAAGTTGGGAAAGAAGAGCAAAGGCAATGAAGCAATTCAGCCCTGACAATACCTGCGGAGGCACATAGCAAAGTCTTTTTTTACAATGGACTCAATTTATCCTCAAGGTTTTGGTATTACCAAACTTTATCCCCACAGGCTACGTGACTACTTCTGTTGCTTTTAATGCAACATGCAGGCAGTAATGAAAACCAGGAAAAGCAATTAATATTAGGAAGAAATTCTTTACTGTGAGGGTGGTGAGGTACTGGAACAGGTTGCCAAGAGAAGTTGTGGATGCCCCATCAGTGGAACATTCAAGGACAGACTGGATGGGGCTCCAGCAACCTGGTCTAGTAGAAGGTGTCACTTGCCCACAGTAGGGGGGTTGGAACTGGATAATCTTTAATGTCCCTTCCAACCCAAACCATTCTATGATCCTATTAATAAAGGCTAGGGTAAACCAATGCTGTTCCCACATGCAGCTCTGCCCAGTGGAGGTTCCAAGCACACCCTCATCCCCTCCCCACTGCTGCTGGACACAGGCTGGCAGAGTAGGCTGATGGCATGGGCACAGTACTGCATCCATTTCTGAAGCCTGTGCTCAGATACTCAAAACAGCTCTTATTCCAGAGAATGCAAATTCAACAAGGGTTTCAGTGTAGGATAACTATCCCATGGTCCAGGTATGACTGCAGAATAGCACTGGAGCATTTCATCATCAGTGCGTGGCAGGTGCTGCCTGTGGGACGGGAGAGGCAGAGGGAAAATGTCACTGCCTCCCACCTTGAATTGCCCCTTAACAACTTAGGCTAGCCAGGTGTGTCAGAAAACACAGGAGAAGAAGGAGAGACTAATTCTCACTCCTGCTCCATGGAAGTGCGCTGGCACCATTCAGTATGAGCCTGAGAGGGTCACTGGGGCTGCGGGACTGGGTTTGCTGGGCACTCAGGCACTGGCAGGCGACAGCCTGCTGCTCCAAACCACTGCTCGGGGCTCTGCAGCAGGAATACAGGAGTTACTTTTACTCTGCAGGCTGAGAGAGTTGCTCCATGCCTCTGAGTACTATATCCTGAGACCTCTTCCCTGGTTGAGGAGCTGTTCCTCAGCTTGGGTGCATGTTCTCACAGTGATTTCAGTTCACCCAAACTGAACCTCTGCTCCCAGGAATGTGCAGAAATTCAAGTCCTGATCCCTACCAATGTTCTTGATTCTTCCACTTCATACCACCATTTCATGAACTTTACATAATCAAAATATTCATTGAAATGGTTGTTTCCACGATGGAACTCTTTCTCTAAAAGGCTTAATGATTGCTGGTTTCAATTTTTTTTCTTGTTCTGTTTTAAGCTTGTCTTGAGATGCAGAGAGGGGGATAAAAAAGAAGCTATAAACGATCAGAAAATAACAGAAGCATCACATGTATTTTCTAATCAAGAGACAGGTACAGCTCCAATCCAGTTGAGATCAGACACATTCCCAACAAAGCGGGTTCAGCCGCCTCCACTCACCATGCACACCCTCTCCACTGTTCTGCACTAGCTGCAGATTGCAACACTATATATGCTGCTTTACCATTGCTCTGTTAAAAGTTCAACCCCAAATTATACCACCACATTTAGGACCAATTTTCTGTGCCTTTCTCTAAACACAGAGGCTGTACGTGGAAACCAAGTGAAGGCTGCCTTTGACACGCTGTCCCCTTTTCTACGCCAACATTTCCTGCCTCCAAACCAGCAGACACCAAAATAATTGAGACATAAATTGGGTGGGGGACCTCAGCCACGGGCCAACTATGCAGCCTTTGAAACTTTCAGCACACTTACACTTTGTGTTTTACCAGAGACGCCCCTACAGCACTGGAGGGTCTGTAATTGCCCACAGGCCGCCTGCCCCACATTCCTAAGCCTGAGCAGTCATGTCTTATCTGCAGGGGGAATTACTGATGAAGGGTTATACCCTGACCTGCCCAGGGCCTCTCATGGAAGGCAGCAGGCTCTGCTTGGAGAGATGAGGAATCAGTCAAAACATTCACTTCTGCTGAGCTCATTTTTCCAATTCTTGCCTTGTCCCAAACAGAAACACGACTGGTATACTGAAGAGATTCGTGATGAAGACAGTCAGAAACGTCATCCTGCCTTTTCTGAAAGTGTCTGTATTTTGGACTGTTTGGCAGCTGTGCAGAGCAGCCTATCTGCCACCCACATTGCACAAAAAGTGCGGTGCCTGTACGCAGACTCCCCTCCACAAAGCATGGAAACAACAGTGATATAGATATGTGCAATTGGAATCTCACAAATTATTCCTATAGTAACAATTATAGCTTAGGCAAATTCAGCTAGTGCCATAATAGCACTAAGGTGCCTGGCTGGTTTGTTTTTTTTTTCATGGCTTGACTATGTGGTTTTCTAATAAGAGCCTAATAAATCCTGTAAGTTACTGAGGGATTACCATAATGGTTGCCAATGCAGAACTATTCTCTCACGCTATATGCTGCAGGCAAATAATGCCATGCTGTATGACCACACAAGAAAAAATATGAGGGCACATGCAATTATTTATATGATTATGCCATTGTTATCAGTATATAAAGCATACTGTGCTGTAAGTAAAGGCAACCTGTAAATAAATATACTAAACAGAGCCTACCGAAGGCAATGCAAAGAATTCTATTAACTTTGATAGGTTTAAAATCAGGATCATTTGCTGTATTGAGAAGGTTTTTCAGAACACATTAAGCACTAAGGACCACAAGTTTCAACCAGAATACATTGCTCATACTCTCCTATATTTCACTCATGTGCATTCCTGCAAGTGTCTAACACGTAACTTAAAATATTCTAAAGAAAACAGAGAAAAAAAATTACCCTTCTGTCTGCAATTCATATTTGCCCTACAGGAGACCAACACGCTGCATCCAGCTGCAGTCTTTAAGATGCCATGCACAGCAGTGTCAGTGAGGGACACAACATGCCATGCAGCACAGTTATTTTCCAGCAGAAGACAACCATAAACCTCTGGGTTAAGCAAGGAAAGGCTGCCTAGCACTTGGTTATAAATCCACACTGGCAGTGGAAAGCACACTACCAGAGGGACTCCAGTATGCCAAAACTGACATTCTGACACAGCAGTCCATGCCAACATTGTGTCAAGAATGCAAATCACAAGATACCTTCAGAATCAACCGCCGTCGATAAACTCTTGTAGTAATTCTCTGCTCTTCACCTGAGCTTGAGTCACTCTCAATCTCACTGTCACTGTCACTACATTCCTAATAAACGCAGTTTTAGTACATTTGAACAGCACATTTGCAAGACAGAACATGCTGATCAGGACTAGGAGAAGAAAACAGAGGTTATCATGGACAGTGTTTTCCCTGTCTCTATTATGTACATAATGACTCGCAGTTTCAGTGTTAAAGTATACAGTGGGAGGAGGCCTTTTTGCTCCTTGGCATGCTGTAACTTGATAAGTACACCAGCTATGGAATATCTCAGCAGCTCTTAAGTCTCAGAAAATGGTCTTTGGAATGCATCTGACCTGTGGAATTTCTAAATCTTATGCAGTTCTGAAAAATTTTGTGTACAAAATAACCTTGTCATAGCTAACCGATTTTTTTTTCTCCTCAAAAATTACTGTTTCAAACAAATTTTATGGATTCACAAAGTGTGGGAAGTAAACTCCCTAATAAAAAAAAAAGAAGACAGTCACACAAAAGATTCAGTGGAGCACCTCCACACAGGAGGTTACAAATGTAAATGGCTTTCCTGTTCACTATTTATCTGCTATTTAGTAACAAAACTGCAATGTGAAACACAATAATTCTGCAATATTTTAAGAAGGGAGCTGTTAGACCTCAGCTCATGGCAGAGGGGAACAGCCTGACTCTGGTCTCAGCTTGGTGCCAGGAGGTACCACAGTTGCACAGAGGGGTCTACTCTGCCCTGGCACTCTATGACAGCCCCAGTGCTTTCCCCTCCAAACACAAAGTTGCTCCTCAACCTTGGGGTTGAGCAGCTCTGTGTGCACATGCCTGAAGGAGGACTTCATACTTCTGTGTGTGATGGACTCAGGGCAGAGGCCCTTCTCCCATGATGTTTGTCTGAACCAATTTGTCCTGAATAGAGATATTTGAAAATTTCCTCTATGTTACTTAATGACAGCCTGAATGATTAAAAAATTTAAAAATCATAAATAGTGGCTATGGAGAACTGCATTTCTGTTTCTCTGTTTGAATCTGGCCCAAGACATCCCAAAGAAGAAGTGTTTCTCAGAAATTATGTGTTAAATAAGAGTGGGCATAGGTGGGTGGAGGAGAAAAAGAACTATATAACAAAAAAGCTTTTAGGGCAGGATGACAGTATTCATCTGCATGTTAAGCCTCCTGCAGTCCTCTGGCACTAATCAAATATAGATACAAAATTTTATAATCCAATCCTATCCTGAAGAAGCAACAAGAAGCAGAAGATTTCCAGAGGGCATGAAGGCTTTAGAACATGAGTTATTTTTAATAAACAGCTTTAAGTGGCTTATTTGTGATGGAATTCTGACACTAAGAGTCACCTTGACCATGCAGTGGACATCATCCTCTTTGGAATATTAGAGCAACTGAGCTGTGCTCCTCTCATTTAAAAAGATCACTGGAATCTGATGCTTGAGCATTTGCAGAGAATTATATGACCCACACCATCACTGCACTGCATTTGTAAATGTCTGGGCATTTATGTGGACTTGGGATGAGGCCAAAGATTTGCTTCATCCACGTCACTAGGCGTCAGCCCAATATCAATTGTCTGGGTTTATCTCCTGCTGCAAACTGTGTGCCAAAACACTGATGCAGCCCTTCTGCTGCAGGTGGGTAACTATTGCTTCCTAGCCCTTTCCCACTGAGTCACAGAACAAAATCTCTTACTTTGGGAAGCAGTTTTTTATTTTGTTCCCACTTTCTTTCCACAAAAATAAATCTGTTTCTTCCACACTTCTCTCTTTATGAAGCATTTCTGAAGAACATCTTGCAGAAAGACGGCAGTTGAAATTCTCTTTCTGTTTTCGTGACAGCACATGAAGTGTCTCACCAGGAATTGGACTGTGTTAGTAATTAAACTATTGATTTCAAATTAGAAGATATTACTGAAAAAGTATCAACAAGATATTAAAGCAGTTCTTGCTGTCATTCTAACAGATCCTGGTTTCTTACCCGTTCAGGCTTTGTGAGAGACCCACATTTAGAAATGACATTATTTTCTGATACCAGTTTATTCAAAGATCATGTCTATAAAAAGACTTGTTATTTAGTAGATAAGATTATCAGCCTTTACCAATAAAGCAAAGTAGTGCAGACAGCACACATAAGAAAAGCACTCACTTATTCTTCTCAATCCAGATGGGATATCCAAAAGTAAAAAGCACACAAAAGTGGGTGACAAGTTATCTTCCCACTGATGGGAATGCAGAGGGGGAAGTGCAGCACGTTAGCACACCCTCAGCACATTAGAGTGTGCATCTACACTTACTGCTGCTTTTAATCAGAGCATAGCACCATCAGCCTGAGGTCTCCAAAGCCTATAAACACTAAGGAACTCTGCCATCTGCCTTTAACTGCCTTTGCAGAAGGCAAAGGCTCTTACATTTTTTAAGTATTCCAGTAATTAGTGAACATTAGGAAAGATCTTACTGTGTCACGAACTAATAACAAGATAATAACAATCATATGCTGCATAACTGCTGAGACTGATTATGTTACCATCTAATAAAAGAATTCTTGGTTGTATAATCAACAGAATAGTTTAAAACGAACTAATTTAAACCTGAATGATTTATTGCAGCCCACCACAGTCAACATTTTTATTGTGCTACAATAATAAAAAAAAAAAAAGTAGCTATAGCAAGTAGAAGCAATTCTACTAAAATACCTTGCTTCCAGAAGTTACAATCTCCTCCTGTATTATGCCCAGGAAAAGACAATCTCGGCAGAGAGAGGAATGTGGAAGAGACTCTGCAATTCCCTGTTTCAGCCTGGTTCCCTGCTGGCCCTGAGGTCTATTCTGTGGCAACCCTCCCACTGCAGCTACAGGGCTAAAAGCCATCCTTTGAATCAGCTTTACTTTTAAGATTCTGGGAAATAAATATAAGCAACTGAGAAAGCTATCAAAACTTTCATTGTCAGAAAGCCACTTATAACTGGGGTTCTGCAGTTAAGTATGTATGAGTTGGACAAGATAGAAAGGAAGGGGAGACCCTCACAGTATTTTAGAAATTTTAGAAAAAGAAAGAATTGCCACCTGGAAAAGTGCTTTACATGTTTGGAAAATCTTCTGACTCCAAAGAGAATGAATGGACTTCAAAGTCGGGACAAACAAGGCCATGAAACAAAAAACATGAGGAGATTAAATATTACCCAAAAGTTACTTTTCTGCCAATTAATAGAGTAAAAAAAAATGCAGGGAGTGTTGGGGACAAGGAGCAAGGCAGAACACAAAGAGTCCCTATATCTCTTTGCTAACTTCAATACAACAGGAAGAGTGGGAACCAGTGGCAACACCTTACTGGAAACAGATGGAGGACAGCTGAGCTGTTTGGCACTGTTTGCATAGGTGGTATGTCAGGGCAGGAAAGGGGCCTGCTCCCCTGTGATACAGAACAGCAGTCCCAGAAGCTGCTCTAACCTCTTCCAGGGCTCAGGGCCAGTCAGGCAGAGGATTATGCAGCCTTGCTTGGCTCCTCTGCCTGCCTTGACTCCATCTCATCCTCTTCACAATACAAATATAAATTTCCACTAGCTTCCATTTCTTCTCAATTCAGTAATAAATAAAAAACGCATAAAGAAGGATTAAAAAAAACCCCTAACCCTGTCACAAACAACTTTACAAGTCTTACAAAAAATTATGTCAAGCAATATGTCAAGCAACAGGGACTCCTCACATCGTTAATTATTGCAGGACATACTGTACCTTCTGTTCAGACATTACTGCTCCCTCCTCCTCTTGGATGCTTGTTCTTGGCTTGCCATCCTCAGAAGTACTCCAGCCCATCTTCTTTACACTGACAGGCACAGATGTTTTGCTGCCTTCTGTTGCTGGCTTTCTAGTCTCTTCCAAAGATTTCTGATATGCTGTTGACGATAACGTTTGCTCATCAGTACCAGTTGAGATCTGGGGCTTTGTTTTCAGGGCTTCTTTGTCACTGTGTTTTCCCACATCATTTAAAGATTCCTGGATGTAGGATTTAGTTTTTGCCTCTGATGTGGATTCGGACAGACTTCCATTTGTTTCTGGCTTCCCTGCTTCTACTTTGACGTATGAGGTAACAGAATCTCGACATTGGTCCGAACTACCAGAAAAAGAAAAAGGAATAGACAGCTGTTCAGTGCTTAAATCACAGGCAGAAAGGCAAAGCACCAAGCCTCTTACTGACCCTTCAGTCTTAACAAATACATTTCACACAGAGAAAAGTAAAATTTTAGATTCCACTTGGAAACATCAGTCTATTTAATAACCTTGTCTTCTGCATCGTGGCATCATTTCAGAAGCAATGAAAATATGGTGGACTCTGGAAACAAGGCCAAATATTTTATGTTAATCTCCTTCCACTTGGGGGGGGGGGGGGCGGGGAAGAAAAAGAGAAAAAACAATATGCAAAACCTACCAGTTCCCTTATATAATCACGAGCTAAAGCCTCAAGGTACTAATTTTTAAACCAGCTCTCTAACCGAAGAGGTAATGAAAGTGTCTGTTACCATGCAATTACCAGTAATGACCAAATATGTTATGTTATTTTTCCCCCAATGTACAATATCTGTACTCCAGATAAGTTATGCCTTTTTAAAAATACTGGTATCTGAAAACAAATCCTTAGACGGTGCAGGTTCTCAGTAATAGATCAAGGCAAGGGAGGTTACTACAAGATAGAAAACTGACCAAGATTTTGCCCCGGATTCACTATGGACAGGTTTAACCTGCACTTCTGATGTACAGTGTTCTTTTCCTTTGTATTTTTGCTCACTTTCTGTTAAACACTATGTTTGTACATATGAAAATATGCCAGCTATTTGCTGGCAAAACTCTTAAAGGACAGCAAAGTGAATCCATCTAGCTAGAAATTGGTATGTTATCTTCTTAAGGAAGCCCTCCTGCTTCCCAAAGTAATCTGTTTTACTAATTTAACACATTATAAAATGCAGAATAACAACACTTGCTTAACAACAGGAATCCCATCAGTAGTAGTTCAAGTGCTTTACAGTCCTGAAAGACAATCAGTTTACTGAAATCAATGGCCAAGTTCCCACTGGATTTGATAAGAGAGTATCTAATGCTCCCTGGAACCTTAAAACAGCCTGAGTCAGAGATGCAAAGGATGTAAAGTGCTGACAGACAAATGATCACTGTGCAGATAATGATTCTGTACTGATTTACAGCTCCTGCAGACCTGGCTCCTTCAGTTACCGATCACAGGAGCCACGTTCAAAGCAAAGGCAGGCAGGGCCCCCTCACCCGTTCAGCAGGGCTGAACGTGGCAACACATACTGCAGATGTTGAAAGCTTAAGTAGGTCCAAGGGCAGGCTGGAAAAGCTCATGCAAGAGAAATGCACTGAGGATAAATACATAGAAAGCACCCATCTCAGCAGGTCATTATGCTGAAGATAAATGGAGCTTGGGAGGGTGCAGGAGGAAAACAGCATATCCCGTCCTTCCCTGAACATCTCCTGCAGTCACTGAGACAACATAACAGGACTAGATGGATTCAGTATCACCATTCTTACCTTCTTATACCTGGTAACTCATCTCTTTACAAAAAGCCTAGTAAATGGGCATGACATCATATGTTTGAAATAAGTGTTAAAAAATGTGACAATTCAAAAATTGGCTTATGGAAAAAGTAACAACTATCTGAGGGAAGGCAAAGGGATGCAACAGAAAGGATGACTGCTAAAAAGGTACTAGAGAAATAAGAGTAATGTAGTATCCTGGTTTCAGATAATGTTCTTGATTTCAGCTACATCTAGGGATCACTTAGATTAATTAAAAACAGAAATACACATGATAAAGAACATGAAAAGTAGTATTAGCTGCTAAAGATAATATGAACTATTTCTCAAACGCCTGTATCAAGAACGAAACCTGATAAATATATATTTTTAAAGACAAATATGTCTGAGGCCAAATCACGTCATCTGTTACTTTTTCCTTTAAATGTACATATAAGTATATATGCATATTCTCATGGCTTAGTAGAGCAGCAGGCTCTGCACTGCTCCTGGAGGTACAAGCAGTGTGGAAGGCTGACTTACACACACACACTCCAACACAAAGGTGCTCACCTATCGTCCAAGCGATCTAGCAGGCTACCACCTATCCTGCGTCCCGACGTCGGTGGCTCAGAGACACTTGACGAGTCAGGCTGCCAACCTGTAATTGAAGACATTTCGTGTTCTGCTTGTTGAACACCTTTAAGAATTGACCATACTCTCTCTTCCGTCATCTCCTCAGACTCAGCTCCTTCTTCCAGATGAATGTCCTCAAACAGAGACTTAAACTTTTCTGCCGCCATCTCCTCATCAGTACCAGACTTTTCTCTCTCAGGCTGTTCAGTCCTTACTCCTCTTTTACTAGTCTCTTCACTCTGCCTTTGTTTAGCATCTTTTGATATCCCGCCATAACTACCAAGATACCGTGGAAAATCCTTAAGGTCCACTTCCTCCAACTGGCTCTCGCCTACGGAAATATCTTTAGGTGTTCCTTCTCTAGGCACTGAGAAATCGACTTTGCTGTCATCCAGTGAAGTGTCTTCTTCAGTCACCACTGGCGGTGCTGCTGCTGTACCATCTACTTGTCCCTGGGAGGTCACTAACACGTCACTCAGTCTACTGGGAGTTCTAAGGGGTGACTCTAGGCTAGAGGTGTCGCTAAAGAAATCGTCCTGTTGGAAAGGGGTGGGTGGCACGAAGCGCAACCCAGTGGGAGTTTCCAGTTCCACTTGAATGGAGGGATAACCTAAGGAAGACAGCACATTTGGACTGACTGGGATGAAGCATGGAGCAACAAATAAGCAAATGCCAAATGATTCATGGGTTACATAAAGTATGAAACACATGAGGAGGTGCAGGTGTATAAGAACCAGTGCAGTTCTGATAGATTTCGTTACTTTGTCCCAAAGAGATGGAACAAAGAATGAGTACTAGTACAGTGAAGCCAGTACTTTTGACTATTTTGTTAATAGTCTGTAAAGATTTCAGCAATTGTTTTTGCAGCCATTTTCAAGCTATAGCAGATTGTCTTACAAGCATGCAATAAATCAAATGTGGACAAGGGTGGTTGTCCCTTTATATACATGACAATCTCTTGCAGCCATATTGAGCAAATCTTTATTTCCCAGTTTTTGTGTTTGTGGGTTTGTTTTTTTTTTTGTTTGTTTTTTGTTTTGTTTGTTTTTTTTTTAATTTGGAAGTTCAGCAGATTTTAAAGACAGCAGTAAATCATAACATAGGACAGCCACATTTTTTCAGTAGGGATTATTTCTAAAACAGGTCCACATTTTTAATATGCTTTTATATAAAAATACACAATACCAGAAATACAATGTTACTAATATATACCTCCAATTTAACCACAGAATGCAAGAATGGAACAGTTAAAGAATGAAGAACAGAAATGGATCCTAATGAGGATACTAAAAATAGTAGATCTAACTACACAGCAGGATAAAAAACTAAACTAAGGAAGTTAACAAAGGGATAAGAGAACAAAAACAAAACAAGGGAGAACTATATGAATATTTCAGGTACAGTAAAGTTATACGGGTGAGAGGACTGTGGTGAGTAAGGAGATCTTGGTGATCTTGAAGACTGAGGTGATCTTGGTGACATTGGTACAATCAGATACACTGATCAAATAAAGAGAAAAGAAAAATTGATGAAAACATAAAAAAAACATACAAAAGGATTAAACTGAATATACACACAAAAATGACAACAAAACCTTAAGTTCTTATCCTGGCAAATGAGGTTGGGTAACCTACAAAAGGAAAAAACACATGCTGTGGGGTTAACTTGACATTGTGCTGCCTGCAAAGGGAGGTGCATTAACAGGGTGCATTTGGGGTTTTGTTTCCTGAATCAGCTGAGAGAAAGGCAAAGGTGGTCTGGTCTTGGTGAGGAAAGGAAGCTTGAGGAAGGTTCAGAGAAGAGGAGAGACAGAAAGCAACTGCAGAGAAGCGATTTTGTTCCTAAAAACATTGATGCTACTATTAAAAGGCGCAAGCAACATTTCAAGAGCGACTTTCTTAAAATGTCAACAGAAAAGTATTTCTGTAGTGCAATGATTCAATGACCAGCAATGCTGCTCAATAATGGAGGCACACTGAGCTCATATGCTCTAAAGAAAAAAAAAATCTTACTAAAACACAGAGAAAGCCCAATACATACTTGAACAAATTACAAAAAGCAAAGGAAATGTTACTTACAAAAGAAAATCTTATTTAAGGAGCTACTTATAATACATGTGAGGAATATCAAAGTAACAATCCAGTGCCTGTTATCTAACATTTACAATATGGAAAACCCCAACATTTAGCATCTTCAACATACTGATAAATAATAAGCATTCCTATGGAAACTTTATTTTACAAGCAGAACTTCATTTATCCTTTTAATTTGACTCAAAATTAACCTGCATAGTTCTAAGCTGGTACAGCATCCTTGCAAAAATTATACCATTTTAGGCATTAGCAGATTGAAAATTATATTCACTCATGCACTAATAAAACATTTTCTTATTTTTCTACTGCCATTGTAGAAATGGTCCAAGTGAAATTCATAAAGCAAATGATGTTCACATGTCTTGAAGAGGCTTCGTAGCAAATTGCACATTAATTTACCCCTATGCAATTACTAAGCAATTTTTTTCCCCTTGTTCTTCATTCTTTTTTTTTTTTCCCCCTTGAAGAATTCTCATTGCTATTTATCTAGACAGGAAGCCAAAGAATACCCATTATTTCCAGGTAACTTGTCAAGCATGCAATACCAAGTACATTGAAAACATACATGGGCAAGCCTTAAAGGACAACTGTTGCAGGAGAAAAACTTGGTCTTGTCAACTGACACTGAGGCTGCTGGGAACAAATTTACTCAGGCACCCATTTGTGGGACCCCAGGCTTACTCTTCTGAGATATTAATGGGCCACCTACATGTCTCCATAAACAACTTGGACGCAGGACTTGAAGGTGTACTAAGTAAATTTGCCAATGATACTAAATTGGGAAGAGCTGTTGACTCCCTCAAAGGCAAGGAGACCTCAACAAATTAAGAGGGCTGGGCAATCACCAACCACGTGAAGTTCAACAAAGGAAATGCCAGATTCTGCACCTGGAATGGGGCAACCCTGGATGTATGGACAGACTGGGGAATGAGAGGCTGGAGAGCAGTGCCATGGAAAGGGACCTGAGGGTTCTGGTTGATGGCAAGTTGAATATGAGTCAGCAGTGCCCTGGCAGCCAGGAGGGACAACCCTGTCCAGGGGGGCATCAGGCACAGGTCAAGGGACGGGATTGTCCTACTCTGTTCTGCACTGGGGCAGCCTCACCTGGAATATTGGGGCAGTTTTGGGCACCGCCATACAAAAGACATTAAGCTACTAAGAGATTATCCAAAGGAAGGCTGCAAGGATGGTGAAGAGTCTAGAGGGGAAGCCATGTCAGGAGTGACTCAGGTCCCTTGGTTTGTTCAGCCTGGAGAAGAGGAGACTGAGGGGAGACCTCATTGCAGTCAACAGCTTTCTGATGAGAAGAAGAAGAGGGGCAAACACTGATCTCTTGTCTCTGGTGACCAGTGACACAAGAAAATAGCATGAAGCTGTGACAGGGGATGCTTAGACTGAATATTAGGAAAAGGTTTTTCACCCAGACTGTGGCCAGGCACTGGAACAGGGAAGTGGTCACAGCAACAAACCTGCCAGAATTCAAGAAACATTTGGACAATACTCTCAGGCACATGATGGGATTCTTAGGGCTGTCCTGTGCAAGGTCAAAAGCTGGACTCAGTGATCCTCATGGGTCCCTTCCAGTTCAGGATATTCTATGATTTTATGATACCATACCATAAAAGCATGCTTTAGGTGAGGAAAACCCCTTTACACATTTAAAGCAATTGTTTCTGTAGAACTTACAATCTTTCTTTAAAGTGAAGTTTATACAACATTATTGTATTATTGGACAAGTCACTGAACTAAATATGACTATGGAATTCAATTACCATCAATGGGATCATGAAAAACGTTATTTTCATCTGCAAAACTTCTGGTGCCTGAAATATTTCCATAATCAAATATTGGTCCTTCCAACAGGGTCACGATATCTATTCGATTAATTTTTGTCAATACAGAAGTTAAGGCATCAGCTGAAAAAAAAACAGAACACGTCAGAAAAAAGTTCAGCATTGCAAAACTGTGTAACCATTTTTCTCAGTTACATTCACATTGCATTACTTACAAATCGCTGGCATGTCCCAAAGTCTTTGGTTCTAGCAAACCCTATCATTTGTCTAAGGAGTCATTCAGCTGCCTACTTATTCAAGATATACATCTATTAAGAGTCTGTCCAAGTATAATTATATTAAAACACAAAAGGCACAAAGAATAAGGTCAGAGAGTTCTTAAAGAATGTATTTACTTACTACTGAAACAAAATATCCTCTTACTGGAGCATAAAGGGAGTGTAAAAATCCTTTTACCATTCTGTTTTGAGGAACAACAGAATAGGCAGTCATGTAGGTAATAACGCATGTAAGGCTATTCATGCAGTACATCACCAAAAAGTCATTTACACTAATCTTTTTGTGAGAACACAGTAATATTGAAAATTACCTTTACAGTGAAAGAGATCAAAGCAGACTGAAATAGTTCGTAAGAGAACGTGCATCAGAGAATGTTAACGAACACCACTGACAAAAATCAAACCCTCTCTTTCAGTTTGAGCAATTCAAGTGAAATCAACAGATAAACCCAAAAGTATCAGCACAGAATCAGTGCCTCCATCACTCCTTACAGGAGGAGGTTGAGTCTTTTCCTATGACCTACAATACTGTGAGACTACCTAACTTTCCCAGGCAGTCTATTTCCATGTTTCACATTCTTTGCTACTGGAAATATTTTCTTTACTGGAATTTAAGCTCATTACTTGTCCCATAAATTATGGATGTGGGGAACAGACTATTTCCTTCTGCATCCATAGTGAAAAAATATGACATATTTCTGACTTCTGGTAAAAATATAACCAAAAGCACTTTTTTATGGGTGGTTTGTGAAGGACATTCATAATGTTTTCTTCAAGTTGGTAACAGATAAAAGGGCTACAACTCATAAACAAAAAAGTTAACTACTTGAACTTACTTGTAGCATTCTTCCCATCTCTGGTAACCCATTTTTTTAATAACATGAAGCTTTGAGCAATAAGAGAATTCGGGTTTTCTACTCGGATTTGATTTATTTCATCCACAGAAAAATTCAGTTCTCTTGCCAGTTCTATAAAGACAAACAAAAGCAAGCAAGAAAAGGAAACGAAACCCAAAACACCTATTATTGTATTTATATATAGCTATAATATAGCTATTATTGTATTTATACTCTGTAAGCCACTTAAACACGGTGAAAAAAACCCTCCTTTGGAGGCTGTCTCATCACTGCTAATTTATAAACTCCGGGGGTTTTGTGGTGACTGTTACTCCTCCAGGAGCTCGCCATGTGGCTCAGCACTGGTGAGAGCTGCCTGCTGCAGCTTTAAGCCCATGAAGGGCCAGCTCTGCCCACCAAATGCAGAGGTACATACATCTATTAAGCATCCCTGCCCCCCAGCACCAACTTGCTGGGGTCCCTGCAACCAGGGCTTCAGGGAAACTGCTGTCCAGCTTCAGCAGATACTCCAGAGGCAGCCCTGAGCCTGAGCAGGTAGAGCCTCTCAGGGGGAACATCTTGAGAGAAAAGCCATTTAGCTGTTTTCCCTGTGAGTTCCTCTCTGCTTTATTGTGAGACCAAGGAATGATTTCCTATTAGGTATCTTTGCCCAGCAATGCACTGCACATTTTGGGAAGCTGGCCTCAATGTGAACATGGGAGAGCCTGATGCAGTCTTGCTGAGCCCTTGGTAAAAGGCCACCTGCAAATGCAATAGCAAAGACTAATTTCAATATTAAAGCAGAAAAGCTTACCTGTCCAGCTAAGTCCTAGGTGATCAGCTACTATTGCCATCCTTATATCTGTCCGTTCACATGGACTCTGCGGACCTGTGATTTACAATTTCTCAATTAAAAAGGTTTTGCACGGAAAACCACAATACCGGATAATAGTTTATTATAAATAATAGCTTTAGTTTGACTAAGTTGACAGTGCTTATATTGTTTACTAGAATGGTTGTGTGACCTAATAACCTACAAAACAAAATTTTTTTCACAGCTTTTAGATTTTCACCTGTGTAAAGCCAAATGTAAAACTACATGATGTCGTGTAATGAAACCAAACATGCTGACAAATCTAGCTGTTAGACTGTAGACAAGTTGTTCAATTACTGGTGAAAACCACCAAGGCCAGATTATCGTCTGTTTTCTCTACTTTGACAGAATAAATCTGCTGTCACAAAAGACATCTTTCAATTTCTGAGTTACATCAATTTTTGAGTTACATGAATGTCTTTGGCATGCTTCACTAGCTTTCTACAGTACAGAATTTGTTTGAAGGAAGAAAAAAGAGAATAAGACAGCACATACAGATGACAATGACAGAATGAAAACTACAGTTAAGTCACTCCACAGGCAATCACAACAGTTCATGCACTAGGATCAACAAGTTGAAAGTTTTACAAACTAGGCTTGATCTCCACGAGGTGAGCCATGAGAGCTCCAGAAACCTGACTGCCTTCATTCTCACCAGTCCTCTTACTCCTCCTCCTCTCACTGTCGGCCTTTTCAATCTTTGATTTTATAGATGCTGCCTCTGTTCTCATGTCTCTAGCAGACTTCGGTGTAATGGAAGGCTGGTAAACTTGAGTAGCTTCTGATAAGGATGTGTTCCTTGATGTACTGTCTTCTTCATCATCAGAGACCTCTGACTGCATCTTTTTCTCTTCATCAGATAGACGATCCACAAGCTTTAATGTCTCACCACTAATTCCCTTAAAATATTCAATAGAATGTTTACATACCTCCCTAAGCTGATTTTTCTTTACTTTAACTGTTGTCACGGTGACGGAGGTAGATCTTACCTTTACTGGTAATTTAGAAGGAAGTTGTTTTGGTTTTTCTTTCTCTACCTGCTCTTGTTTTGGCAGGGCTGGAGTTCTTCTAGCTAGATTACTCCTATGTGTATTTTTTACAGGAATCCTAGACCTTGCTTCTAGACAGGGAGAAGAGTTATTTTGTTTTGCTTTGTCAGGCTTACTAGCCCCTCTCACTTTACTCCCTGTATAGCTTTGGAGATTATTTTGTGAAAAGGCTTGTTTTACTGAGCTGGCCTTTACAGGAAGCTTTGATTTTCCTCTAGCCCCTACCATCTCTGTTGACTTTTGCTGCTCTCCATGGGGTTTTTGCTTATCTCTTACTCTGTGTCCTTGTGTTGTCCCTGTACCTTTTCCTGAAGTGCTTTTTGCTTGATTAGCTTTCTGCAGGGAACATTTTGGTTCCAAATGTTCTTTTAGCACTACATTACAGGTAATATCATCTGTAGGGACAGCAGATGAATCCAAATTGTTGTTGTTATTAAAATTATCTTTTGGAAAATCAGTGTTTTCTGATTGCCTACAGCTTGTTTGGCTAGAAGCTGAACTCGCAATCACTTCTACAGTTTCATTTTCTAATCCCTGACCACTTGGCATCACAGCTTCTATCTTATCTGCCACTTCGCCAGGGCCATCTTTCTTCAGAGTCATGGTGGAAGCAGAAATTCCCATTTTAATTGGTGTGCGCAATTTGGGATCAACTTTAGAAGCGTTTACTGCTGCCGATGATTTCTCCAGTGAGTTACTACCAAGTGTTTGTTCCATGCAATCTCCACTGGCCTGGATGCCGGGCTTATGTTCAACTGCTGTTGTTTCTACTGGTCTCTCTACGTTTGTTTCTACAGTGCTGTCCCCTGCCTGTGGCTGTGTGATGGCAGTGACTGTACTTTTATCCCCTTCCCCCTTGTCCCCTGACTTCCCTTCAGAAGTATGCTCACCAATCTGAAAAAATTGGAGTCTTTCTTCAACAAAATCCCTCTTGCTCATGTCAATTGCACCACTGCGAGTCATCTCAAACATCTTCCCCTCATGAAATGGGAAGGGGTTGGGCTCGCTAGTTGGCGTACTCTCATCTGTTGGAGTTCTGGCTGGAGTTGTGTCAGGTGTTGTTGCTTGAGATCTGTCTTCCACTGCCAGACCAAATGGCTTAGCCTCATCATCCCTTGATTTAGTCTCAAACACTTCATCGTCACCTCGGTTATTGGACCACGGATCAAAATCTAGACTCTTAGTGGCCACAGTTTTGAAAGGTGTTGCAAATTCTTCATCTACTTTGTAACTGAAATATGAATCAGGAAATACAGTCCTGTCAGGGTGTCTGCCTTCCAAAGAGAAAAACTGTGCCCCTGACTTCTTATCGCTCTTATCTCCGGCTTTTTCAGAAGATGGACCCTTGGAAGGTGTCTTGTCTTCTTCAGGGCCTACCTTGCCTTCCTCCTCAATGACTTCAAGCTTACTCTGGCTAAATGAGCGATCAGTCTGCTTTAGAATGCCTTCTGTAGTCCATACGTCCTTTTTGGTTTCAACTGCCGGACCTGCAAGTTTAGAATCACTCTCAGTTAAACCATCATCTTCATCTTGCAAATCATAACCATCAAGAGAGTCAATCTCTGTCGCATCGGTATCATGGGAGAATTCTGCAGTGGTTGCTATGGAACACTCTGTGACAGACTGGTCATTGTTACTCCCATTTTGCACTACATCATTCTGGGGTGAATCAATGTCAAACTCATTAGGTTTCCCAGAAGTGGGATGTCCTAACTCTTTCTGTTTCTCAATCTTTTCAGGGGCTCTGGGTTTTGAGGTCTCTTTCTGGTCATCTTCCAGCTCCTTCAGTTTGAACGTATACTTTTTAAGCGGAACAGGTTGATAGAGAGATTCATCATCACTGGAGTCACTGACATCTGCTCCCGGGGGCACAGGAGACGGTGGCTGTACTCTTATGACAGGTTCAGCTAGTTGGCATTTGTCATGTTCATCTTGCAAGTTCACTTCAGTCATCTCCATTTCACTCTCCGTGGAATAATGAGACTTCTTTTCAGACTCGCCTTGATCTGCATCCAGTGGTGGAGGAGGAGGGAATTCAATGTAGGCAACTCTGTTACCTTTGGGTCTTTTGTTAGAGTCCTTATTTATAAGATTAGGCAATGCTTTGTCAATCTGTGGCTCCTCAACCTCTGCCTGTTTCACAGATGTTGACTTAGCCTCTGCTTCCTCCTCTGACTCCTCAGACACCTCAGGTATAGGGCTGGGTTTGCCTGGGATATAAGCTATTAGTGAGTCAGGTGTTTTAGATGTAAACTCGTAACTCACTTCCTCTGAACTCGGTGTTTCTGGTGTTAAAGGGCTTTTACCAGAGCTGTCTATAAAGGACACTTGTTCTAGAGTGTCATCTTCTGGACTACCTTGTGGAGAAGGAGGTTGTTTTTGCTGTCTAGCTGTGTAAAATGTCCCCCTTGTCTCCTGTACTGTCTTACTCTCCTGACTGACAATTTTCTTAATATTTCCTTGTTGCACCTCTTTCTCATATTGCTTTCCTACTTGAACAAAACTGACATAAACAGGTAAGGTCTTAATTTCTTTTACTCCCTCGGTGCTAACTAGCGGTGCAACTTTATCCAAGTAATCAGTGGCACCGGGCTCAACTACATCACTTGAAGGAAATTCCTTTCCTGGGCTACATTCTAAAGAATCTGGTGATTTGCTAGGGGATAGCTCCATTTCCTCAGCAGGAGGACTTAGGCCTATTGAGCTCTGCTGCTTAGTAACTTTTCTGATTTCTGAATGCTTTATTTTTTCATCTTCCACATAATCAATCTGTCTTTCAACTTTCTCCTTAATCACAGCTGATTGGGATACTTTAGCTGAAAGTTCATAGACACCATCAAGCATGGCTCTCTTCTCCTCAACAATTCTGACTGGAATATGGGACACAGCAATTTCTTCTTTTCTTTTGGATATTTTATCAGCCACTTCACCATTACGTTCCCCCTCCCTGACAACAAATTCTCTGTATAAAACCCTTTTTGAGGGAGATTTTACAGTCAGTTCCTTCACTTCTTCTGAATGAATTCCATTTGTGGCCAGTTTGTGCTCTGTCACAGTGATAAATTCACTTTTTTTGTCAGTTTTAGGTTCAGCGTGATCAACATGATTTTCTTTTACTGTATCTGGAACCAGCACATGTGAAAGTTTTTCTTTCTGTGTCTTATGGTTAGAAGTTCCAGGACTTTCCCACGTCCTATAGATTTTTTTGTCCCAGTGTCCCTTTGTTGTTGAGTCTGAGCCATACGCCAGCTCTTTTGCCTGTGGTTCTGGAAGGCATTCTGGCACGGCCTTCCTCATCTCAGTTCTTTGTTTTTGTGTGTCTGAAGCACGAGAGTCTTCAATAGCTTTCCCTTTACCTGGAACGAGGTCTTCCTGTACTTTCACCTCTTTCTGCAAAGCAGTGCTCCCATCAATAATCTCTACTTGCTTTGCATGTTTCTCTCTGGAATAAGACTGATACACTGGTAACTTACTTTCTTGCAATTTCTTTACTGGAATTTTGGACTGACCATCCAGCTTTTTTTCTTCTTGAGTTATGTCCTTACTCCTTGGACTTATACCTTGCTCAAATTTAAGCCTAATGGAACTGAGCTTTGATTGCTTCAGCTGAAATCCAGCCTCAGGAACTCCAGTCTGCTGAGCACTTCCTTTGTGTTCCATAGTTCCTTTAGAGTCCTCTGCATGTTGCACAAATATCCTTTTTTCAGGACTGCTGGGCAAACTGGATGCTTTTCTTTCATCCACCTTGGGGAAGCATTTCCCATCATGTGCATACTGCTTCACCTTACTCCATTCATCCCTGGACGATGGCAGTTCAGAGAGCGGAACTTTCTCGGGGCTGCTGCTGGCAGAGCTCTGGCTAGAATGTATTTCCTTGCCATTTTTTTTATGTTGCTTTTTCTCTGGAGACTGTAGCTCATCGTTCAACTTCTCTGTTTTATCCCGAAAAAACTGTGATACTTCAGTGAGTTTTTCTTCTGCCTCTTTAACAGTCCTGTCCACCCTGTCTTCATATATCAACTTTTCTCTACCTCTGTCTAATCTGTCCTCAGTAAAGCGCATCCACATCGCATGTTTTGGACTACTAACATCTCCAGTGTAGTGTAACACTGTCACTTTATCATAATGATCATCTTTAGACATTTTACCTACACCATTTTCAGACACATCTTTATAGATTTTGGAGAGAATCTCTTTTTTGGGGGCAGTAGCTACTTTTTCTCTGCATCGTTTATCAGTCCCCTGTAACTCTGCACTAAGGGGTAGAGCATGGTCAGTAACTGACTCCTCAGTATCAGAATGAGACACATCTAGCTTTTCTGAAAGAAGCATTTTCTCAGCAAACCTGTAAGACTCCCCTCTTAGTTCTGACAACTCATCATCATGGTATTCTATTGAGTGCTGACTCAAAAGCTTCAGTGTTTTGTAAGAGTCATCAGACATGAGTTGAGCAGAACTAGGGCGACTGTCTTCTTCCTGGGACACGGGAGTGTTAACTCTAGAGGATTCCAGATAAGAAGGAAGTGACTCTTCGGCTGTGAGCTCCTCTTCTTCTTGCTGACCTTGTTCATCTGAACAAGGGAAAGCATCATGTTTTTCCAACTCTTTTAAGTTAATATCTCCCCGAGGTAAGTCTTTCTGATATACATACATTTCTTTCTCTGGATGCTTTTTTGTTTCTCTAATAATGACTTCAGTAGGTTCAGCCTGATTACCTTGTTCAATATGGACCTCTATTATTCGCTCCAGTTTGGGTTTCATTTTGCTGTCCTTCTCTGCATGTTGTGGTGAAGTTTCAGCAGACTTGCTAACATCGGACGTTACTGATGATTTGTGTTCAAACAGACCTGCCAGTTCTTTGGAAGGGTCACGTCCAGACTGAAAGGCTTTCATTATGTCATGAACAGACATTGTTTCCTCAATTCTTTCAGATGTACTTTCTGTGCAAGGAGGTTTATGATAGACCATCCTGGTTGTGGTAGTGATATGAGTTTCTTCTTTTACTCGGACACCTTTACTAAGGACACACTTATGGTCATCTTCTTCACTGCCGCTGGCTTTCATCTGAAAAGCTTTAACCTTCTCTTTAATAGACCCAGAAGGTTTTTGCTCCAGCTCCATAAACGTAGGGGTAGGTTTTGAGGCTGGCAGCTCCTCTGCCTTATGCTCTGGAATTTCTTCAGAGGATGGTTCGTAGCTGCGGATAACATGAACTACTTCAGTTCTTGTTTCTGTAATGACGGGAGGGATGGGTACATCATGGAAAAGTGGTTTTGGCCCCGTGCTTTCAGCACTTTGTGGGGCAGAAGGTGTCTTTTCACTCCTTGTTTCAAAGCCACTGTCAGACAAGGGACTTTTATCTTGATCATGTTGAGAAAAGTCATCTGGAGACTCTAAAATAGTGTCTGTTCCAAAAAAGGAGTCTGCAATCTTACACAGCTCCTTTTCCGATGTTGAAGGCCTCATGGAGGCTGGAGGCATTTTGAGTTTATGTTCCTGCAAAGCGATAGCTGGTTTTAAGATGCGCTTTTGTCTCTCTTCACCTTCTTTTTTCCCCTCTTCAAACTTGTACTTTATGTTTGTTAACGAACTGCTACCGATATCATTTGCTAAGTAATCAATAACTTTTGACAAGCTATAATCCTTTTCCGACATGGTTTTAGTTTTAATTTGGACCTTCTCTGGAACAGATACAGGAGGGCTTGTCAAAGCTTGCTGTCTCGCTTCATCAATCTCCTCTGTACTGAACTCTACCCAGTCATCCTCAGACAGGTGTCCTTGATCACTTTTGGATACTTTAGCCGACCCTTTACTTTCTAAACACACATCTTTTTTCAGAATCTCACTAACTTTTACTAAGTCCTCTTTTACTTTCTCAACAATTTTAAAGGGCTCTTCATCATCAATTCTACCCTCTTTTGGTATGTCAGGTTGGAACGGTTTGTCCTCTGCGACATCTGTCTGCAATATTGCGGTCATTCTTATCAGATCCTCTTTCATTTCAGCAACATCTTTCAGTATCTCCTGACTGGAGGATAAAGAAGAGGGTGTGGACAATTTGAGAGCAGAGGGTGCTAAAAACAAGGATGATTTTATTGGAGATGAAGTTCGATTAAAGGTAGGCTGTGTGCGTGCCTCTGTAGTCAATGTTTTAATCGGTGACAGTAACGCAGCAGCTGATTTTGTAAGTGAAGACGAGTCTGGGAGCTTCTTTAATGCTGGTTCAGACAAAACATTGACTACAGAATATACTGGCACTGTTATTGTTGATGAAGTTACTGATGAGGTAGTTGCAGATATTGACCCAAGGGCTGTGTACAAAGCACCTGCAGGAGCAGTTCTCATTGACTGGAAAGCTGATGGTGCTGAAGATACAAATGACCTGAGTGGAGAAAATGACATTGTTGTAGCTGTTGAAAACACTCTCTCAGCCGTGTCAGCAACTGCGTTAGCAGCACAACTTGCAGAATGTGCAGCTGCAGCAATCTTGTCTTGAAAAACAGCTGCAGCTTTGGATCCATTTATTAAGGTGGCAGAAGATGGGTATTTCAGAGGTGACACAGACCCATTAAGCAATGGTACGTCTGTGTGCCCAGCTACGTGTTTTGCTGGCGACGAGAGAGACGAGGCCATCATGACTTTAGTGGATGAAACAGCATCAACTGCTGACTTAGCAGGTGACACCACTGACTTTAGAGGGGACGACAAAAGTGAAGATGCTGATGTGATGACCGATTTAAGTGGCAAACTTGAAGAGTACATGTTAATGTTGGATTTGGGGGATGCTGGAGGCGTCATGGTTATGGATGATCTCTCCAAGAGAGATCCTGCTGTAGTCACTGGAGATGTCCGAGAGGGGAATGTGGTAGTGGATGCCAGCCCTTTTAGACTAGCAGCTTCTGTGACTGCGGGAGCTCTGACGAAAGAGCCTGAAGTGACCTGTATATTGTATGGAGGCTGCGATACCACAGTTTTTATTGGCGAAGAGATTGTCCGAAATGATCTAATCGGAGATGCTACATCACTAACAGATTTAACTGAAGATGTGGTAGAAGCTCCTAATGTGGATTTGATTGGAGAAGTAGAAGAAACAGACCATATTGATTTTAATGGGGAAGCTGTAGGAGTGTTAGAGGAAGAGCTTGATAAGGATGTAAAGCCTGATTTGGTTTGCCCAGGCACTGTAATTGGAGCTGTTGTCCATGACTGATATGGCCGTGTTGAAAAGAATGGCTTGTATGAGTAAGTAGCAGGTAGGGATCTTGTTGCTCCTGCACTCCGTTCAACTGTTTCTTAAATTGTTAAATTAAAATCAAACATAAAAATCAACAAAAATGATTAAAAAACAGAGAGACCAGAGAAGAAAATTGGTCAGTAAACGTTGTAATATTACAAAAAGCAAGTACAATTGTTTGCATGAGGTGGGATGAAGGAGGCAAAAGAAGATATTAAAAAGGAAAGAAAAAAATTAGGAATGAGCCATATACTGATAACTGGCCCAAAGCAAAAAGCAACATGAAATGAAAGACAGGAAGCACATAGCAACCAAATCTGCAAACAATGAATAACAGAAAACACAACAACGGAATCCATAAGGTAAAAATAAAGCCACATCAAAATTTCTTCTCTTACTTCCTATTGACTTTCTGATGTGCTACTTCTGAAATATTCATATCAGCTCTATTTTGCCTGTTTAGGTATGTCTCTGCTTTGTGCAACTCTTAGAATTATCCTTTTAATAATTTCTATTGTTGCTCTGTTCGGATTTGAACCTATACAAAAATATAAACTTGTGTAAAGTGACATTATATAGCTAAAATCTTTTTTTAAACCACTCAGAACTATTTCATGCAGAACCCAAAATTCGTTTAAGTGACAGGCAATTGATGTGCAAACTGTGAAGCAACTGGAATAAATTCAAATCTGTATCTTCCATGCACAATTCGGATATGCTTCACACTCACAAAGCCAATAAGAGCAAGAGCTTCTCTGAGTCAATATTTAAAAAAAAAAAAAAAAAGAAAAAGAAAAGAAAAAGAAAGGAACATATGCATTTCTTTTCTCATGCGATATTCCTTTTTTTCGGTAAAAACTAAAGTAAAACTTTACATGAAATGATTTTAAGAAGCATGTCATACATGAAATATGGAAAATATGATATATGATAAACGTGAGCAGGCAAAGCAACTGAATCAGGTTTTCTTTTCATGCACAAATGTCATGTCAAAACGAGCACAGATTAATCCATTTTGTATGGTGTATTAAGCACAAATATGTAAACCTTACAAAACCATTTCACAAGAGGTCATTAAAAGAAGAGTACACTTTTTCTACAAGATGTAGTGTCTTGGTACCTTTTGAGGAGATTTCTTGGATCAGCTCAAAGTCAGACCTGTTTAACTTTACAGTTCTCAAAAGGTAATGTTAGAAAAGCAGTCAAAGAAAAATATATTATGAAATAAATTCCTGGCAAGGACAAACCTGTTAAATGTTATCATCCCCCAGAACTCTCAGTTCATTCATAGGCATTTTGAACAGAATCATCATCAACCACATTTTGCATCACAGGAGGCACTCATGCCAGACAGTATTTCTGGGAATCCCATTACACATACTTATCCTCTGATCCAGCAATAACATTCAGAGTTGACATTGAAAGCAACTTTGAGGACCTCTTTTTTTGTTTGTTTCTTGAAAGCTGGAATTAGAAATGGAACTAAAATACTCAAAGAATTTGTTCCACATACCTTCCTCTGAAGTTAAACTAATAATTTGTCAAACCTGCTTGATCTGTCTTATAGACAGACAGTAACTTACAGTGAAAGAAACTCAAGAAGGCTAATACTAAACTGTTAAAGCATACACACTCTTAGAAAGTAGTGAATATTCAGGGCACCACAGGTCCATAGCCTGCAAGGACAAATGTGCTGGTCCTACAGAAGCCAATCAAAGCCCAGAAGGCAGCGTGGATGGCTGGTGATATTGCAGTATGAGAACATTAAGGTTGAAGAGAGCTTGAGTACTAGGCCTGACTGGCACAGCCTAAGTCAAGAAACATTCACTTTTCCTTGAAACATTAAAAGTACAAATATACTTCTTTCCACTCCCCCCCAAAAAACACCATAGTCTACTTCATTAAATGAGCCAGACTTTATTATGAAGATTAATTAACAGCAGCTGCTAACATTCACCATAGGTTCATACAGTCTTGAGTCCAAGAAACAGACCTCAAAATGATTCTGAAAAGAACTAACAACTTGTTCAGCAGCTAGTGTTAGGAAGTATCTTTACAGAGACCCCAAAGCACTGGGATAAGCCAGTCTATCACAACTGACTAGTGGTTGCCCTACCAACTCCTCCTGTTAAATCACAGATTCAGATATGTTTAGGATGCTTTTTCTGTGCTCCTTATTGCAGTTGAGGAGAAGAACCAGTACAAAATAAAAAATGAGTAATTTACCTGTGTGTGCAACTACGAACTGACAGGGAACAGGCCAATTTTACTATTTTGAAGTAGCAAAGAAATTCTCCCAACCATGCAAGACTTTAGAGTGGGATAGTATTCTAAAGCACAGGTTTATATAACAGCCCTTTTTGGCTACTGGACACTTTTGGCCTTAACAGCTTCCATCACTCTGCATCCAAGATTTTATGAGACAACAGATGTCAGTTACTACCTTCTGTGCATTAAGCCACACTTCCTTGCTTGCAGCTGGTAATGGAAAGCACTGACTCTACCCATACACGTGGCCACCGCTCAGACTTGCTCCTCCTCAGCCTCAAGCAAACAGTCAGGACCCAGCAGGTTTAGCCCACTGCTGCACTCCCCTTTGTGCCCTTTCCCTGAGCAGAGATAAAGGGAATGTGCTTCACACTGGCAGGGGTGCAGAGCTAAAAACTCTGTCTGTGTGCACATGCATACACACACACAAGCTTGTGTGAGTAAAAAGAACAATTCCTGCTGCTACCGAAACTGCTGGAGCTGTGCCATCGAATTCCCTGGAAATATCTTGAAGTTCATCACTCATGCAATCACTGGAGCAAGCTCCCTGTGGTGTAAAGCAGGCACAACAGCTGTCCTCCCACTGTGCTGGGCAGTGTGTGCTCTCTGGAAGAGCTGCACCTCCAAGCTCACCTCCTTCCCTCACACCAGCAGGTGCAGGTGGAGTTGTGAACTACACACTCCATGTGCACAGGAGGTGGTGCTCAGCTAATGGTCAAGCCACTACCTGTGCTCTTTCCTGGCAAACACAATCATATCTGCATAACCTTTTTGGGTACCTCACAGCCTTAAGCAGTAACCAAAGGGATAGAACAGTTGCCAAAAGGGATAGAATAGGTAAAGAACATGCAGGAATTTCTATTGTGTCAATCCATCTTTTTTTCAAGTACAGCTCAAGTGCATTTAGGTTTATTCCCACCAATTTTTTGTAAATGAGACTTAATGGACCTTTGGTGAATAAATAAGACTTTTTTTTTCCTCAATGAGTGCTAAAAAATTTATTGTGAGCAATACACACAGTCATCAACCTCCTTTCAAGCAACTGAATTTTCCCTGTCTCTCAGTTCCCATCAAACCTGTGACAATACCTTAACAGTCCATCAAGATGTCTCAGCAGATCTGATAGCTTCTTCAGATGTTATATGCTTGAAGTCTTCTTCCAGGCCTGAGAAGGGTAATATATTCTGGAGCACATCTGATCCAAAGAAGCCACAGATCTGATAGGATAATTAAACAGCAGCCATCCAGTGGGAACTCCCAAGACCCGATGAAGTTTGTCTATGGATTTTATGGAATTATATCAAAGGGTCTGTTGCAGGGTAGCAACTGAGAAGTCACAAGTGGAAAAAAAAAAAAAAGGGGGGCAAGAAAAAGCCTGGAAATGGGGAACAATAGCAGTCAACCTCAAACAGGAGAGGTGAGGGAAGAAAAGCTAAGCCAAATACATTATTGTATTTAACCAGGAAGGAAAGGAATGCCACAGGTCTGGTCAAGGGGAATATAATGTTTAAGAGGAAGCAATGTGTGGTGCCAGGGCATAAAAAGCATCTGCAGGGAACAGAGGAAAAAGGGAAGGGGAGGAGAAAGAAGAGGGAAAATATAAAATATGAGAGAGTCTATTTTGGCTAAGCATCTAAAACATATAAGTGCTTATCTGCATGGCTTTCTCCAGCCTTGCTGAACTTTTGTGTAATTCCCTTCAATAGAACCCCTCTCTAATGTTTCAAAAGGAAGAGGAACAGACTCTTTTTGAAAGCAATTTGCAGTCCTCCTACTCTGGAGCTACATGGCATTTTTAAACATTATTGTATTTTTACTTAACTAACACACATATTTTGCCAGTCAGGATTCTTCAAGCTCTCACAACACAGGAGTTCACAGACCATCCAAGAGTTTTTGTTTTAGACAGTTTTTTTTTTTCTTTTCTTTTTACTTTTTTTTTTTTCCTCCCAGGACGACACCAAATACAACGTTTATAGAAAAAATGTCTCTTCTTATGAAATATCACATATATATGGTTTAGTACTTTGGTAAGAGCAACTCACTCATTCCAGGCTCAGTCAGATAGCTGTAGCGCTTACGTAAAGCAAGGGAGACAAAGTTCTGGCGCCGGTCAGCTTTCTCCGTCTGCAACAAAACACAGCCCTGTTCAGTGCCTTCAGCATCCTTCCCCCCGTCTGAACAGAACAATCCTCAAACCTCAGCAGGGTGGGCCGCCACAACCCCACAAGGGAGAATGGATGGTTCCATTCAGCTTCAGGATGGCATGCTGAAGCCAAATTTGGGCAAGCTGGCAGGGAAGGGACAGAGCCGGTCTCTATTCCTGTCTGCCATGTGATGAGTGTCAGGCACGGCGGAGCAGGAGCGTGGCTGCTGGAGGTGGCAGAGACCTGCTATGAATGACCACCCTTCTGGAGCAAGCACGGAAGGGGCTGGAACCCTAAGAGTGAGCCCAGGGGTTCATTCCTGCTCACGATGTCTCTGCTAATGAGGCAGAAGAGCTTGGATAGCAGGTGCAGCTCATGATGCTGCCTCCAAGTATATCGGTGTTATATTATCCCATTATCACTTAATAAACTGCTTCACACTACTAGAAATGGTGTGATATTATTCATTCTCTGTAAAATAAACCACCTTTGGCTAGAAACAGGAGATCAACACAAAAGACTGCAGGTACAGACATAAAACATTCATCAGAGTACAACTTAGACCGATTGAATATTTCACCCCAGATTAATTTGTCCCAAAAGCACATACACCACAATGTACACTGGCTTTAAAGTGAATACATTAAGGACAAAAAAAGGCATGGGAGGGGATTTTTTAATATGCACAAAATGTAAAGATGTGGATTAGAAAGCAGACTACTATTAACTGATAAACTGCATCATAAGTCGCTGCATTCAGTGGCATAGCTGCTATTGCAATGTCTTAAATATTAATGGTCCTCCAGAGATCAACACTTGAATATGTGGCTAAAAATATGGGTTTTTTTAGAAAGAAAACTATTATTACAGCTATATAGTAGCTCACTGGGAACAAATTCTGTGGAGTCAAAGTGATGTGGTTGCTATTATTATTTGTTAACATGTAAAGAATGTTTTAGTTTGGTTGTTTTTTGTTTTGGTTTGGTTATTTTATTTAAATATTCTGATTAGCAGGTGACAACTGATATTTATTTGCCACCAGGAAGAGGAAAAGAAAAATTGTTGCTAGGTAAATGGGAAACATCTATGTAGTTTCTTTTATAAGATGATCTCAGCTATTACTACCTCTAATGAGTAAGACTCATTCAACTTCCTTACAATTTAATGTTGCAGTTTCCATCAAGCAGTGGATTTTTAAGCTGCAAATATCTGAGATTTATTTGAAAATAGATTTGAACACAACACTTGTTCTTGGCTGCTTTGCTTTTTTGAAAGAATCAGGTTTATTTACAGACGTAAAATAGTATTAGGCCACTATTGTGGCCTCAGTAATACATTTTTCCTTCTCAGAAACACAAGTCAAAGCATGGTCAGTGTTACTGCAAGAGGTAAAATCTTATCCACTAAAACTTCCTGATTTTGCCAAAAATGGACTTGGTCTGATATTTAAAATCATATCATTTTTCAGAAGAAAATGAGTTAAATTTGAGATGGCTGTTATTCAATGCTTCATTTAATTTCATAATATATAATCATGTTTTTCCACATTTGTGCATTTATACTGTTTTCAACAGACTATCATATGTTGAGGATACAGTTATTCTGTAGGTATCATTTCAATGCCATAGGTTAAAAAAATTTTTTTTGTTGTGTTTTTTTCTGTAACATATTACTTTTCTTCACTAAATCTGAAGGAAATAAAAACAGAAGACAGTGTTTATATTACCTCATCATCTTGATCTGACTCTGTTTCCTTTTGGTCCCAAGATGCATTGCAGAGACAAGGAATATTATAATGGACAGCAGGGAAAAGAATATCAGGATATGAAAAGGACCAAATTGGGAGCACAAAATGCAAGCTGATTTATAAGGCAAAGCAAATCCAAAATGTCAACAGAAAAGGGAAAAAAAAAAAAATCTTACATCCAATGCAAATAAAAACGTGACATTACTGAAAGCATAAATCTATGACTTGCAGGCTGAAGCATGAGCTGTAAACAGAATTGTAAAAATTATAGGAACTTGACATCACAGTAACAAGAGACTTTAAAAGCGTTCTACATACAAGAAACCAATAAAACAGAAATTTTAAAAGCCTTTATCATATTCCAAAGCATTCTCATTACTGACAACTCACAGGGTTTCTTTATCACTAGCAGGAAAAGAAAAAAAAAGAATAGACAAAAACTAAAGGAACAGAAATAAATCCAACCCAACCAATAAGGCAAATATTTACTTTTTCCCAACAAATACCTTTTTGTGTGCTGGCAGAGTGATATTCAAGTTGCAAACAGCTGTTTGTGGCAGTCCTTTTGTAGTCTTTGGTTCTTTCAAAAATGATAATCGACCACAGGGTTCCTGGCTGGTGTCTCTTACCTAGAAAATAAATTTTAATACAGTAGAGTAATATGTAGTAACTCAGATTTCTAGAGGAGGTTTCTGGAGAGTTTCTCAGGGTTTCTCTCCACAAGAAGCTATCTAGTGTGTAAGGACCAATGATACTGAGCTGGAGCTCAGCCTGAGGTGTTAAAGGAGGAAAAGGTGTCCTCATGAAAGACTTGCATCATCCTGAAGCTCTCTGATGGGCAATCCATGCAAAACAGGTTGTTCAGTGTGTCCAATCAGACAGTTTCATTCTGGCATATTACTGACAGACATTTTCTGCTCACCTTCATTTTTTTTCTGCCACTTGTGTTCACCAAAATGCTTAAAAACTTCTTTAGCACAGCAGCTATGACAAGACTAAGGAAAGTGAGTGTCCATTCATGGCAATTTAGAGATGAACAGTCTGTGCACACTTTTTGAAGGCTGTTCTGTAGTACAGTATGTTATTGAATGTAACTCCTTTGTTTAGTTCCTGGGAAATTGTGATCTACTGGTAATAAATATGCCAGAGGTCTAATTCGAGGTATGGTTTTAGTAAAAGGCTGTGAATCCATATCATGGGTATTCTGCTCCCAGATCTACCAGCAGCTCCTCTGTGGCTTCAAGCAAAGCACCCTCTCCATGTTATTCATATTTTAAACAATTACACTTACACTTGGGGCAAGTTAATCCTATAGGGCTGAAAAAAGGGAGAGAGAGACAGGAGGGAGGAAATCAGTAGGATCATTTGCTTTGTTTTGCTTTTACCTTGATAGAGAATGGCAGTCTATTTTCTTTGAAAGCATAAAAATTAAAAACAAGCTGCTGTCCTCCTTTAGTCAAAGGGGCCAGATTTCCATAGCAATCAACGTAAATAGGTTTTCCTTCCAGAACCTATCAAAGCAAGAAATAAAAGTCAATGAAACCTCTTTTTTAACACAAGTCCCCACTCTGATTAAATTCAACAACAAATTAGAAAACCACTGTGCATTATGGCAAGGTATTTTGAGTGCAGACAGCTTAGGAAAACATGAGCTACATGACTGGCTTTTCTGGAGTAAGAATGTGTAGATTTCTTCAAGAAACAATGAGTTGGTGACTACATATTCCCCACAAACCAGCCCTGCTCATGACTGTGTGTCTGTGGGGACAATGTGAAAGAATTCCACGTCAGCTGTCTGCAAAGCCCAACCAGGGGGCTTTGACAGCAGCGAGTACAAAACCCACTGCAGACTGCACTGGGGAGACATTTGGAGACAGGTCCTCATGCTCCTCCTCCCATCTTGATCTATTTTGCCCTCCTTTTGAGCAGTTTTTTGACACAGCCTTGGTGTGAACCTTTATTTAACAGGGCTTGTAGTGGCTTTTGCAGGATCTGTTCCTACTCAGAAAACACACTGTCCACCTACAAAGAGGAAGGCAGCTGCAAGAAACATACCTCAATGTCTTTGCTTCTGGCAACTTCTTCAAAGTTCTCTTGTTGCTCCAAAGTTTTGTCCACTTTGTCATCAGTCATGCAGAAGCAACGCAAATTGGATTCCACAGGGTCATTCATTTTGGCAAATATCACAAACTTTGCCATATAAGGAACGCATATTAATTCTCTATAAAGCTGTGTTGCCAGCCCAACAGTCTCTAGTACTTGGTGGCAGTCTGCGAGCCAAAATCTGAGTGGGGAAAAATAAACCATTAAATCAACTTTCTATATTGCTCAAACATTGCTTAAGCCTGTAAAGACAAACCATGTTCTGTATCCTTGGTCATTTTGCATGAGTATTGTCCTTGCAGACTTCCTAAAGCTGCAAGTTTCCTTCTACTTTCAGTGCAGTTTTAACCCCCCAAAATGGGAATATGGGCAATGAAATGTTAGAGTACTTATTTGACCCTTTTCACACCAGTATCTCATAAACCTGTCTATTTTAAGGCTCATTTGAAGCAAAAGCAGGGAAATTGTATTTCTTGTGACCACACACTGTGTATATTGTAACGTGCTGATGCTGCACTGTACATTTGATTTGCTAAAACAAACTCCTTTATAACACAATATATATTATTTTCAACCAGAAAGCCCACAGCCAGAAATTGAATGTCTTTAAATTTTTAAACAAACACATTTTTATAAATACTCCCAAATTTTTTTGTATAGAATGAGCATTTTAAGCTTTTCCTTTCTCATACCATTTGCAGGAAAAAAACAAAGCCCTGTGTGGCACGGCAGCCTTCAGAGAAACAGCATGTGTGACTGCCAGGAGATATCACCACAGCAGAAAAGGCCAGGACAAAGCTTCATGTGCAGCCCTGGACGTGTGGGATGCTGATATGTAGTGACAAAGCGGCATCTGGTCCATTACCGCTCCATCAGTCTTGCAAAAGACTTACAGAAAGCCAAAACACAAGGCCACAACTCTGCATGTTGTTAATCAAGGGAAGCTACTCCCCAGGTGCACTTGGCAAGCTCTGCTCCCATACCTGGCTGAAACATTGGTTGTGAAGGAGACACAGTCATTCGAAAATGTCAGCGGAGTGGTGCCGGTGATGTCCTCCCACTGCGCAGGTGAAGTGCCTCCTGTGCAAATATAAACCACAGAGATTTCCTTTCAAACACTAAGCACCTACAGAGTACATAAGAATATCTCTATCTTCACACATAAAAAGAGGACCTAGACAATGAATGTTCTCCAGCAGCTGAGCTACATGTTCTATATGACATCACATGTTACACACCAAAACCGATGCTGATGTAAGCAAAGAACAAATCTACAAGTCAACAGCAAACCCCCCTTGATATCAGCTAGGACAGAATTATTTCTGCAAACTACTTTTAGTGACAATCATATTTAATAGCCAAGAATTAAATTCTTCATAATGGATAAATATAAAACCAGCATATAATATCTGCTGGGAGAGTTCTTTTACAATGGCATGAAACAAAGCTCAGGGAATCAGTGGGAGCCTTTGAAACGCCTTCAGCCAGCTTTACTCAGGAGAGCTGATCTGAACTCCACCGGGCCAGAACACCAATGTTCCCTTACTGGAAAGCACGAGCTGTGACAGTGAATGCAGAGACACTGCTGTCACAGAAACCTTTGCAAAGAGCAGGATTTTCTCTAACCTGTAATGCTACATAAAAGTCGAAGGCTGGGCGTTGTGTCTCCTTTGTACCCATTGGTTACACCTTCTCCTGATGGCGGCGGCACAGGAATTGTCATGGTTATTGGCTTATGGAATTTTCTTCTTCTTGGTTCCACAGTGACAATGGGACTGAAAGTTGCTTTGTTTCCAAGGATTTTTTTGACAATTTCTTCTGGAACTGGTTGAGCCTGTCAACATAAGGAACATATTTAAACTAGAGCTATGAATTGGTTATAGGCGTGCAGAAATATTTTCTAAAAGATAATTCTACTTTCCTTGTATTTTCTGCAGAATTTTATTTCCTTCCCAACCCCAAGAAGCCTTCTCCTATAACTCTCAAGGGTGATTATTAGTAAAATTCATGCTTGGTATTTTTTCAACCACTTACTTTTTATTTCCTAGTCACTAACTTGTAGAGTGAAACTATAAATCTCTGAAGTTTCCCTGCAGTATTTGCTGAGAGTTTTTCAGAACACGTTTGGTTTTGTTTTTAATTTACATTGATGAGTGACATTAACTTCAGTTTCAAAATGCAAAATGCAAAAACAAGCCTATCTGCACTTCAGAAGTGAGGACTAGACACTGTTTCCTGGAAGTGACAAACGATTCTTACATCTCTGCCAAACTAATTCATGCTCGTGAGGAACACTGCACTCTGACTTACCTCTGTACTCCTTGTTTCCTGTGCTTTTCCACTACTGATTATTAGAAAAGAAATACTTGTTTGGGTCAAATTCATAATGAAATGCATTAAGCTATAGAAGACCTATAGGTGAATTTCACATTTTCTTCACTCAAAAGTGACAGACATGGAAATGGCGTTTTGCATCCATTTGCCTTTTTTTTATTTCTTTTTTTAATTTAACTTCCAAGTCTGTAGGTCTGTTTCAATCAGTCTGACCCACGACTTGCTATTATTTGAACTACACAAATGTACTGATATGCAGAGAATATGCAGCTTACACTGCAATCTCAGCAGTCACACCATGCATCCTTCACACTAGGGAGCTCAGGGAACACATCTGTATAACCATAAGAGCAGAACTGCCATTTTCTCAAGACTAATTATCTTTAGACGTGAAACACCATTAACAGAAATGTTTCAGCATGAATTCCAAGCACAGGAATCTAACTCAAGCATCTCTATTTCATGAACCCATTAGACTTGCAGGTTATTAAGTTAATTTTAAGTGACAATTAACAGAACTCAAAGAAAAAGATGCCTCCTGTTCTTAAGGAACATTTCTCCACTTTCTCTGCAGTTTGTTTAAGGAGAGTTTAAGGCTATTTGCTCTTCCCAGATTTCATCCTTTGCTAGAAACACCAATGGTGAATATCCTAAGACACAGCAGATGTATATGGCAGGTTTTTGACCCAGTAACAGCTGGCAAACAGCTGCATGAAATCCTTACCAAACACATTCCTATGGCAAAGGGCAGCCCAGTGACAACATTCACAAGCTGCTGCTTTGCCACTGGAGACTGGGACTGCACAGTGGCCAAGCAGCTCAGAGCTGCTGGCAGCCAACAGCACTGAGGCTGCAGTGGCTCCAGGTCTTTGCTTTTCTCTCCATTCTTTGGGTGCTGAGGAGTTGATAAATGATGATAAAAGGGCAAATGGCCTTTTCCCACAGCAGGGAGGACTGTGCTTCACCTGCACCTGGGGGACACAGAGGCAGGGAGTGTGCCAAGGCAGACACGTGACAATTCAGATCTCAGGTGTGAACAGGACCCGTGTCACAGCCCATTCCCAAGGAGCTGCAGGGTTTGTAGCTGCGAGTCTTGTGCATTAAGACCAACAATGTACTTATAAATGCTGCGTATACAAACACCAGGGCATCTTTACCTGGAGCCCCACGCGGATTCTTTTGGTGAGAGCACCCTCGGGGAAGGATGCCTGGACACGCGGCACCGTCGTGCTGCTCAGCACCCCCCCCTCCGGGCCAATTTGGTTACTCTCCTGCTTGATTCGTGAAACCACTGCAAAGTACTGGGGGAAATCCTTTGTGACGATCCTGCAGATGCGCTTCTTCTCCAGCTCCTCCACACTGTCCAGCTCTGGTGGGAGAAGACAGGGAAAACAGTCAGGCATTACCTGCCCGGGTTCATCCCCCACACATTTGTGAGTGTGAGGTTTGGAATAAGGCTTAAAATGCTTAAGAAGGTTGGTAGGTTTTTAATTATTTTTGATTTACTATGGGAGGAAAAAACTCAACATTCAATGCTATGAATTATCAAGCTTTGGTTTGTTGCGTGAACTTTTGCATATATCTTGACAATAAGGGCCAAGAGAACCAGACACACAGATCTGCCAGGACACTGAATACTCAGGTGTGACAGTAGCACCTGCCATAGGATGGCAGGTTTGTCACACAGCATAGAAGTCCAAGGAGGGCTGAAGGAGATGGTCAAGCTTCTTCCCTCTCTCATCTCTATCTAGAAGCACACAAGTGCACTGATCTTTCTGTGCACAGCTTCAAAAGACATTTATTCCCAGCCTCTTCCCTCATGTAGCTCTGACATGCAGAAAACCACAGGAAATCACTCAGCTCATCAACTCCCTCACTTCATGTCAGGTGTGCACTCCAAAGTTTGGCCAGCTAAGGCACTTCAGACAGTTACTTCTCAGACTGACATCCATATAATCCTGAGCAGATGCTATGCTCACCACTAAACTGGAAGTGACAGAGCTCTGCATCCCAGCACTACCAATAAAACCATGGTAAGCTTCCCTTCCCACGTCAGGCTTTCAGCCATTGGGTTATCTGCTTCAAAATAACTGCAATGTGTCCCTCAGTTCCTAGAGAAACTTAATGCATCCTCAGACACAGCTGAAACAGAACCAGCTCATCAACAATTAGTTCTCTCAGCCACATTCCCAGTTTGTAGGGTCACCAGGGCTCAGAAAGGTGCATAGAGTATACACCCATATTAACTAAAAATGTGACATAGACATATATGCACTAGGGAAAATCTGGGTCAAAAATATAACCACACATGCAACTATATGTGTGTGTGTATGCATTTACACTGCTGAAACCCCATAGGAAATCCCTTTGATAATAACACTGTTCATGAAAGGAGATAATTACACAACTGTCATGCATTTCTCCTGTAATTTCTTGCACTCAGATTTTTTATCTATTGTAACTGAGTGACATTCCAGCACTCCACAAGTTTCAACTCTTATTTTCCTCCTTAAAAACGGCACCACTAAAGAAAGTGTGTTCCTCCAAACATTACTCTTCTATCAGATGCAGTAAGAGAGAGCAGGAAGACCAGAAATAATACTAAGACAAAAGACTTGTAAAATGCTTATGTGACTGAGGCATTTTCCTCCTCTGAACATGTAAGCTCAATTACAGTTCCAAAAGAATTAGAATATAAATCTGGTAAAATGTGAGTTTTCCATTTTAAAACATTCAGCAAGTAGTTTGGATTAATCACACAGTGTTGCTGCTGTGGAATATATGTACCTACTAGAAGAGGGTAATTTCTTATCATTATGTCAGCTTCCATTTACTTTGACTCAGAGATTGATATCTGAAGCCCTCTAATGAATTAGGCATTCTGCCTGCAGCCTCTGGAAGCAGTGGCTTGTGCAGGAGACAAACTGGATTCTTAAACTCCCAGGCAGGTATAATCTTGGCTGGTAAATCCTAATCATCTCCTGTTTGTTGCTATAGACCAGACCCACTGTAAAATGCTCACAGAGATGAGGGATAATTAAAATTCTCCTGAAGCAGAAAATTAGTGGTTTATATAAGAACATTTCAAAACCCTTTGAGCCTGGCAGGCACGCTCCTTTAGAGGACGAAGATGTGGAGGTTAGAGTGGCACAGCAACAGTTGGGCACAGAGGGGAATTGTACTCTATACAAGGAGGTTATGTTTGTACAATACATGTGTAAGCTTCTATATGAAGTTGCCCTCTAACAGGAAAAAAATATGATGAACAATCAAACCACCTCTCTGACTGCCCTGAGAAATGCAACGTTAGCATGAGAGAATTAATGAAACAGGGAAAACTAGTCCTGGGAGAGGTCACATTTCAGGAACACACCTCATGCATTTCACAGGAAGAGCTATCATCGTTACTATTTTCCTCAGCTGCTGGCATTTCATTCCTGTGCAGTGTTTCAACTAAAAATTTCAAAGGATTTTTGGGTTAGCTGGTAGGGTTTTGGCAGGGAGTGGGGCTTAGCCAGAGAGAAGCATGCCATGCACCCCATTCTACAGATAGGGATGGCAAAGCAGGAAGAGGTAAAGCAGAAAGGTCAGTGACAGAATTGGGAAGACTCTCCCAATGCCACTGTCTCCCAGGTTTGTGTGCTAGCAGCCCAAAGAGTTAAATTGGCCATTAAGTTTCAGTAAGTCAGGAGAAAGGTATTGTGAATACTCTGTGCAGGTATATCTTCTCCTGCCACCCACGTGTATGGTGCACTTATCCTATGATGGTTTGGTGGGAGTAAGGGAGGAGACAGGAGATGGAGAAAAGGGAAGGAGGGAAGGAAAGAATATCACACCTCCCCACCCTCTAGTCCATGCTGCCACATGAGCATTACATTGAGATTCCTGGATGGGAGAAGGGAAACCCAGCCATGTCCTCCACGGTCAGAGAGAGACCTCACACAGGGTGTCTCAGGTCGGGGAAAGCAATCACACCAGTTCTCTCAGGTGAGAGGCAGTTGTGGATCAAGTTCATCCTGTGTTTAATACCTTTCTTTTTTTACTTTCAGATAAGGTAACATAGAGCAAGTGTCTTCTGACTAGAATGGAATAAGACAAGTCCCAGAACACCTGGCTGTTTCATGAGCTTCAAGATGTCTTTGCATGACCTCGTATCTGATTTCCCTTGCCAGGGCCTTAAAAGAATTTTGCCAGCACTGAAAAGCAAATGTCACCTGTACTTCACAGACTGAACAGCTCTCTGAGTTCTGCAACCCTCCCACAGTACTGGCTAAAGCAGAGCTGACCTTGTCACCATGCACAGACTGCAAGGTGGGGTGAGCACAGGATACCAGTTTTCCCCATAGAGAGACGTGCCCATTAAGAAATTATTGGCAGTACAACAGAACAACAATGGATGGAGGTAGAATGAGCATGTAGCAAGAGGCAAGGAGAAGCTGAGGGCAGTAAGATTTGTCTTAAAAATGCTGGCAACTAGACCCACACTCCCAGCTTCAGCATTTCACATACACAGCTAGACACTCCCCGTGCCACAGGGATGTTTCATCCTCAAATAAGGCAGTGCCCTTTAAATCTATTTTCATGCAGTGTTTTATCTTGCCATTCACAACACAAAGTTTAACAACAGTATGTTTAAAAACTTTTCCTCAAAATGTGGCAAAACCACTGCAGAGTGACTTATGGTGGTATTTTAAACTTCAGGTATAAACAAGGTCACACTCTGGTTTGATCTGTAGATTCAAAGAAGTAGTTATGTAAAAACTCCTGCTTCCCATCTGAAACCACACTGTACAGCTGCAAGCATACTGTAGCCACAAATATTTGCATTTCTTGGCTCACTCACTAGTTTGCAAATGACTGTCAAAAGATTAGCTACCTCAGCGTGTGCATTTGTGCCCACAATTTGTCTATGGGTACCTCTACAGGGTGCAGGAATGCAAAAAGCAAACACAAGTTATATCGAAAAGGAGCCTGTCTGAAAATGTAATGTATCTACCAATTACAAGATAGAGAGCTTCTTCCTAAAAATAATAAATTCAAAAAATACATATATTTTACTATTATACTTTAAGTATAAATAAAGGTAATGTGGCTGAGAGCTGTGAATTGCTGCCCTTCTGTTTGGAGACACACTCCTCCTATTCCTAAAAAGGCCAAGTTCCCCGTATTCCTTCAGCCCTATATTTGCCAAAGTACAGCACCATCTTTAAAATAAAATCTATTTAAGCAGAAACCAGATTGCACCAAAGAAAAACTGAACTGACTCTTAACATCATAGTTCGTTGTTCTTTCATGGTAATAAAACAAAAGTCCTGCTATTATTTAATCCTGCATAAACCCTGAAGCGGTGCCTCCTGCTCTGGATTATTTTGGGTCTAAGATGAGGTTTTCCAGCAGATGGTGCTGCTTCCAGTACAGAACAGAAGGCTTCCAGCAGTCCCCATGGAGGGGGAGCTTGATGCCCTTGCTCTCTCATCCCTGATAGCTAAATGGGAGAGCAAAACAAGAAAAACAAAATAGAGAAGAAAACTGCATCATTAAAAACTTGGCATATACAGGAGTTGGGAATAAAGGTCTGATTGCCCTCCTTCACTCCATGGGAAAGAAAGAACTAGTGATCACAGCAGGTCTACCACAGAATGGACCAGCTGCTTTTAACAGAAAATGGGCACTCCTGCAGCACCCTATGGCACTCAGATGATTATGCAGATGAATTTTCTTGCAAAGAAACACTAAACTTCTCTAAATGACTATGTGGCTGCTCTTTATTCAAGTTAAATACTGCTTCTGCCTCTAGGGTTCATACCTGGAATAAAATTCTTTCAAAGTTCTGGCTTCTGAAAAGCAAGATACCCCTCTAGAAGCAAGTCTAAGTGTGGTATTTTGTAAAAACCAGTAAAAGTTCAGATGAAAAAAACCAGGTCCTTCAATTCTACAAATTTGTGGGTTTTTTTTTGTCATCACCTGAAAGACCTTTTACACTGAAAAGGTGTCATTTAACTAGAGTGAAATTTTGTCAAAACTCTTGTGCTATTTTAAAGCAGGGTGGGTTTTTTATTTTCCTAGTTAGAGAAGGATTAAGCTAAAATTAACTGAACAAATAATGGACACAAGGGGTGTGTCTGCAGTATTTTTTCTCCTTTTCCTCTCATAAATGATTGCCTGGATTTGTAAAAGCCATTCCTGAGGTTTGCCTTCTCAAGTGTCAAATATTTTCGCTCTAAGGTAATAATGTCCATCATACTTTCTGTGATTCACTGGCTGCACGTACACCCACTAACCTCAAACAGCACTTCCCCAGAAGGAAAGAGCCACCTGAAACCCTCAATAGATCATAAAGTTGTACTGTGGCTACACATTGTGAAGCTTATTATTTTAGGCTCTAAGTATTGAGGACTTCATGCCCACCTCTCTCAAAGAGTTTTTATTCATTGAGTTCTTCTCTGTAAAATGTCAGTTTATCCATATGGCACCCCTGGAGCTCTTTCATAAGTGGTGCAAGTTGGAGCATTTTAGAACAGTATTTTTGTGCCCAGATTTCCTGTCCCAAAATCAAACCAAACTCAGTTTGAAAAGCAAATAAGCAAGCTGCTGATCAGTGCTGACTACCTCACCACTGACAAGGCACCACTACTCTGGCCAAATACCCCATTATCACTTCAATCTCATGCTAGTGTGCAGAGAAGGAGGAGCAGTGGTGAGATTTTTCTTTCTGAAAGGCTGCAACTACTGCATTCGATCCTGAAGCAATTATAATTCCCCAAGCCACATGATCCTGGGCCATGTTCAGTCTTTCACCTGTTCCACTGCTTTTAGGTACCCTTCTGTGATGAGGTTTATTTTTCCAAAGCCACTGACAAAACATTTGCAGTGTTTCTGCCCTCCTGTTTGATTATTTCAATTATATTTATTTTGAAATAAATAGCTATGATAGATCATCATGTAACAAGCAGATCTTTGCTGTTGCTCAGTGTTTTTACAAGCTGAGATACAGTTCAAGTACTTTGCAATGTAAACACTACACAAGCCTATCCTGCTGTTTCCGTTTCCAGATGACCCAGAAAATCAGTAAAAATGCTAAATTTCAAATGGCCAGGGAGACCCTCACAGCAGCACTACCTCCCACATTCTCAAGGCATGCCTTCAGCTGGGGCTGCCCTCTTCAAACAAGGAGAGGAGGAGATCAAAGGCAGCGCCTCCTTGCAGATACCTCCCATAGCTGCCATCCACAGCCTGATCATTTCCTTCACACGCTTCTGCTGATAATGAAGGCACTTTCCTCCAGCTTGTACCCCACCACACTGTGACTTTCTGTAGGAGGTTATCCAGAGAAAATCCTGAGGATAAGCCCTTAGAGAAAACCAAAGTTCAAACCTCAAGCTATTTCATTCACACTGAAATGCAAAGGGCTCAAGCAATGGTTTATCAGGACTTTAAAATATCTGATAGGAAAAGAAAGCAGTGGTGCCAAGAAATCACTGCAGCCCCAGCCTGGCTTTGCCCACAATACATCTTCAGGGACCATCTGTCACAGCACCTTCTGATGGATTTTGTACAGCTGGGTCCTCTCATCTTGTGGGACACACATAAACAGCAACGTCCAAGCAAAACAAGGGAGCCAAACTTCCCAGATGGGCATCAGGAGGGCAGGTTGAGTATTTGTGGGAGGCTATCTCTAACACTACCATTTCAAAGAAGAATGCTCTATGGGCTGAGGTCTGCATCTGTGGGAAAGCCTAATATAGCTGATATTTACACTTCATCATTGGTTTGGAATGACCTTCTCATGGCCCTGCCTGAGCAGCTGAGACACACTTACCTCCAGCTGGGTGTTATTCTCAAATTTACGCTGTAAAGCAACTGTGCAACTCTGCTTAAGCTTGGCAAGGCTTCAGACCAACACTTACCACTCATTTCAGGATGTCTCCAGGCCACTGTGGAACAATTTATTTTTACACCCTTTCCATTAGTTTAATATGGAACACACACTGTATTCCCCAAAGTCAGATATCCCCTGCACTGCTTTACTTTAGGTTGCTTTAGTCAGCCCGTGTTAGCAAGCCTGCACAAAGTTAAGGTTTGCTAAAGCTTGGAGAAAATACTTACCTTCATCCATGCCATTGAGTATTTCAGTTAAGTCTTCGTGTTTGCTGTCATACTGGTGCTCCTTCCACGTTTCACCGTTTTCACTTCGAAGCACGATTAGTTCTCTTTCCTTTCCTCTCATTGATCCAAAATGAGGGATTTCCACTATGACAGGGCTAGAGAAAAAGCAATCATGTTATTTTTAACCCTATATTTCCCCACTGCCCTTAACTTCATATGGGTCTTAAGACCTTAAGAGAACTATAGTAATTTAAAATAGTTAACACTGTTATGGTCAAAATGTTTTTAAAATTGCCAAAGCTGCACAATCCTTTATTGTTTAAACTGTAATTAACAGATGACTTGAAAATATTAATATATGTAGCTCATTTTTAGGGTAAATCTTTTGATCTGCTACATGAAAGAAACAAAAGTGACAACTTTTGCTAAGGAGAGTTATCCCTGCTCATTTATCCCAGGACGAAGGTGATCCAACCTGCCTCCAGCACATGCAGCACTGCTGACTTTTAATTGGCATCAGCATAGCTAAAATTTGGATTTGGCTCAGGGAGTTTGAAGGCACAAAGTCAGTTCAGAAACAGTCTGGCTATCCAAATGCATGCAACAGCCATTAACTGTAGCAGGAACCATGCATGTGTGCAGATTTTAAACTTCAGACTACGTCCCAAACTTTTCGCAGCTCTCCCTGGCTCCCTGTTGATGCAGCTCCTGTGAAATAAAAGAGACTGTTTCTCTTTAGCTTCACTCTGGTTCTCATGCCCAGCATCACAGCTGCAACCTCTGCACAGGAAACATCACTGGGGAACCTTTAGATCCTTTCAGAAGGGATTTCTCTGGGTTAAACAACATCACAACCACATTTATATTAGTTACTGTCAAACATTTCAGGGAGAAGGAAAGGGAACGAGAAGGTGGTTAATAATACACCTATGTCACCAGACAATGTACCTTCAACAGAGGACTCCAAGTGCATTACTGAACAGTTTTTATGAACAACCAACAGAAACCACCATTCACTTCATGTGCCATTCCTCAACAAAACAGACACTTTTGCCAAACACTTCACAGGCAGGATATGCATTTTAAAGTATGCTAAGACAAACTGACTGAAATCACACAGTAAGTGAACATTTATGGATTATGCAGCTTTAAGACATTTAAATAGACAGTATCATTATTTTCCTACAGAGGTTGTAAAGGATTTACTGCTTTGTAATAACTCTGTTAAAAGCAGCATCACATGATGGGAGAAGAATGCAGCATTTCTGTGGTACTGTGCACCTGCAAGGTGCTGGGTGCATTAACCAAGTGATTACTCGAGCATGAAATCACAACAGCCATCATGAGGGATAAGAAACTAGCTGGAAGTCCAGTTTTCACATTAAATACCAAGGGAGAGGAGTTAGTTTTGGGTTTTTTTTTTGCCCCGTGAATATAGAAGAGTTTAATACATACATATTTTAGATGCTTTCAGGAACACCCAGGCTACTACTCTAATTTCAAGTCCTTTAACAAAAAACAGGGATGTAGCTGCTGTCTCCCATTGTGCACAGCAAAGTAAATAGTAAAAATTCAAATACATCACTCAAGATATTTACTCTCTAGTTCAAAAAGAGTACAAACGGAAAACTACCACTCTAGTACAATCTTTGCAGGCTAATATTGCAGATACTGTCTCTGTAAATATTTAGAAACCACACAATTTTGTGCATGACATTTAACAAGAATACTCAGTGAGAAGGTATTGAACAGGTTTGGAACACCAAACACTCAGCAATATTTTGAAAACCTAATGCAATAAATTTCACAATACGGTTTGAAAACAACGGTCAAAAACATAAGGAAACACTCTTACATATTTTGACTATACACTGCAGTTCCTTTGGGTTGCATATTTGGCTTTATAAATTTATTTTAACAAGATGCCTCTTGCAGGTTGAAAATATTAGTATTTCTCCAACCTTGCTGAATGAATCCATTAACTCATTAACGTTTTTTCTAAATAATCTTTCATAAATAATAGACTTTATGTGGTAACATGTTACAAATGCTCTTCCCAGAACAGACTCACTCAAGGCCTGTAAATACCTTCTCTACCACAGGGTTGAACTTAAAGGACTGTCACTGTGTATTAAAATGTATTTAATGCAGTAGAAACACTTCAAATTTAAAAAATTACAAAAGCACAGAAGTTATGAAAGCAGAATGCTGGCAGTGAATTTTACATGCCTATAAGCACAAGGTAGTAGCAGAGCTATATTAAAATCAAGCCACTATGATTCTCTTTCAGTGACATAAATCAACTGAAAGTTTTGGAGAACTTAAAAAAAAATAAAAATGGGAATAACAAAAAATTGGAAACAAAAGAAAAACTGTAGACATTCTGTATCTTTTCCGTACATATCCTACCCAATAAATTTTGTTCCTTGTGGACCAAGCTGCAGGATTCGGCTAACCATGCTCTCACCCTCATTTAGAGGGGGAGGAGATTTAGGAAGATGCAGTTTACTGAATAACATCCATGCAGCAGGAAGAGAAACGAGAAGGGGAAATTAGGAACAAGCTGTCATTCCCGACAGAACCAGCAGTTTACACCAGGGTGCCACTAATGGTAATGAACAAAATTTATAATTAGGGAAAAAAAAGACCACATCATAGTGGATTGTTTCCCCTATTTTAAGCTTATAAAAAGTCAGTCCCTAACATTTATACTGTTTGTACTACCACTCTACAGTAAGTGCTCTGCCCTCACTCCAAGTGGCTTTGCTCCACAAGACAGAGATAGGCAGCTCCCAGCAACTCCAGAGGGAGCCTGGCACGCATTGAGAACACAGCTCAATGTTTGGGTCCTTGTGGGTGTCTTTAGAACACAATTCTTTGTGACAGTGCTGTTTCTCTAAATACTCTACAAGCAAGGGGGTCAAAACCTGTGCTACAGGTGTGTGACTCCTCCTGACATGAAGGCAGGTTGCATGATTAGATGGGGGCGGGCCCTGGCCTTTTCATGGCATTCCTTACCTTTGTCTCCATCTTGCAGTCATTATAGAGGCAAAACTCCCCTTAAAACACAAGGGTACTTTCTGGAAGGAATGGCAGGTTGGCATTTTTTAAGTTAAGTAGCCTGTGTTACATGCTCAGATGAGACAATGTTTAACTAACTTAGACCCACGGGATAAAGGAAATGAAAGGTGCAATGTGGGTGTAAACAATTAAACTCTTACAACAACTCACCCTAAAAACTGTGCCCCTGCTGGGCCCATTTCTACCAGTCGACTTGCCAGTCCTTCTCCTTCAACCATGGGTGGTGGGCTGGCCAGTTTGTGCCTCTTCACCAAGCGGCAGGTGATGCGTGTCGGTGCCGTACACTTGCGTGGTGGGATGATTATTCTCATGCCATGGTGGCGACTACCCCTCATCGAACCCCCACGTGCATCAACCATAAAACTAACCAGAAAACTGCAGGAAAAAGGAAACATGTCAACGAAAACGGTCACAAAACAAGCAGAAGATCAGCAAAAAAAGTCAACCGCCACAGACTTTAAAACATGATTAGAAACATCTTCCCGATCCCAGCTTAACTAAAAAGAACATGGAGATCCTTTTAAAGCTTATACTTACATGTTAACTACTGGTTATCAAAAGCAGGAATTGCTAAAGCTCTAGCAACATCATGATTAAATGACCAGGTGCTACTGAGTAATTTGGCTTGAAAGAGTACACAAGCAGTGTATTAGTAGTGGCTTGTTAGAATTTTAAAACATCCCTCTGTTACTGTTAGCTCTACCGTCCACAAATGAGAGTAATTAGCCTCACATGCAGGAAGGAACCAGACAGTGTAGAAAAAGGAATATCAAAAATCCTTCTTATTTAGGGGATCTCAGCCTTCAAAATCTCCTCACAGTCTCATCTGCAAACACTCCTGTGGGCTGGCAGAGCAAGTGCTGTCACCAAGGGTGACAATCAGTCCAGGCTACTAAGGGCTTCCACTGATGGAGTGACAACTATGAAGTATGTAAATTCCTTTAGGCTGTTGGCTCCCTGGAGGAAATCATGCCATCTTTGAAGATGATATTCATTAGGAAAAAGACATTAAATAAAATTCCCATTTGCTAGTGTCATTCCAATGCATAATTTTCCATGTAACAACAGAAGGGTCAGAAACTGTATTTGTAAGCGGTGAGTGGTATTTTTTTAAATAAAATCCATTCTATTAGCAAGGGACTAATTAATATTAATAATTAATATTAGAATAGCTTCAGGTAGAGGATGCAATAACAGGCTGGTATCAAGAGGGACATGAGTTACCAACTCAGGCCTGAAGCCAATACAGTTTCTGTTTGCTCCTTCTGTATGATATGCACATCTGTCATGTTTTCACTATTTTCAAGGCTGTTGCCAAAACTTCCAGCTCTTAAGAACTAAACCCTCACAAGACTAACAGGTGAATCCATTCAATTTCCTGGTTCCCTACAATAAACTGAACTATGGGTGTGAGCCAGTAGTCCAGGGGAGTTGTGAAGGTTCTTTAAAAAAGCCCCCAAATGCTCTGAAGTATGATTGGGAACTTGTGCAAGACTGTTACATTTGCTTTTGGGACCAGCAGAATATCAAAAGTTGCAGCTTGGACAAGCCTGCAAATATGCTACATTCAGAAGTCTGGCCAATGTGGATGGGAAAAATCTGCACAAAAGCAGGAGCATTATCAAAATTTGGTATTTAGCGGTCTGCAGGAGAGAGGCGAGTGGGGACACAAGCTGTAAATACATGAAGGAGGACAGAAACGTTGTCCCACTGAATTCCAGATCAAAAAATTGCAACACTGCCTTTCTTCAACTCAAAATCCATCAGTGAAGATGGGGAGCTCTCTAAGATGATCCCAACCCAAATTTATCGTTTCTTATGCCCCAGACATTTAACAATACTGAAGCATGTTATTCCATAGTAGTTTTCATACAGGTAACTTGTATCCACATCCCACATTTCTCTCCTAGATAAACACACTGTACACTCCAAATGTTGCCACTAGGGCATCCCAGTTCCTCATAAGAGGAATTGTTTCAGTGGGACAGGATTTTGGCTAACCAAGCACTTTCTATAAATACTGGACCTGTGTCAAAACCAATATGCTCAATCTTTAAATTATATACTCTGTAAGTTATTATAATCTTAATATTTATGGACCACAAGATCTTAGATGTCTGTAAACTCTGTTTACTGAAACACTTCTCTGTTTGCTAACAGAAGGCTGTACCAGGCAGACACACAACTCTAGAGAGTCTGGACCTTTGGTTCCCTCTCTGAGCACTATTGGCCTGTCGTTTATGGTGTTTTTTTCTCTCTCCCATTTCTCCATGGGGTGGATGGTGAAAGGCTGATGGCAGCAGGCAGATGCCACTGAGCAAGTGGAAGAGCAGGCCAGTGGTGGGTTTTCAGAGCTGGCAAGGAGCCAGTCCGTGACTACCTGTGAAGAGAGCTCAAGGCAATCCATCTAAATCTACTATGGAGCAAAGAAAAATATTAAGCAGGGACCCACAGCCTTTGGCCACCAAAGGGAGAATACTGAAAGGAATCTGCTGTAATTGGTGCTTTGGTGCCAAAATCACCAAAATCTCGTGTCGTGTGCATGGCTTCTGTCTGCAGAGAAGACGGGGCCTTTTCAGACTACATCCACCAGCAGAGGGTACCTGGCCAGAGTATCCCTTGGGGCTGATGCTGCAGCAGCTCCAGGGAGTCACATCTGGTCCATGCACCGTGGAGGAGCCTCCTAGGGAGCTTGGCCAGGTTGCCCTTGGCCTGATGGCTCGGTACAAAGCAATGTTTTGGAGAGCTGCCTACCACGTACATGATTATGGGCTTGTTAAGGCACCTCAGAATTAAAAATGAAAAGGAGGTTTTCATCTAATGCAAAATTGTCAAAACTTACACTCAGATAAGATGTTGTCCTCAGTATCCAAACTATTTAAATTATGTGTGACAGTGTGAATTGTCAAAAATCTCTAGGCAGCTAAATCTACTGACTTAAACTAATAATTAAAAAAATCAATAGAAATTAAAGCTAAGCACCTACAAAAATCAGTCCCCAAGTTAATAGGTATGTTTAGGCTGTAGATTTTAAGGTCAGCCCAGCTTTGGCAACCTGGAGCTTAGCACTGCTGCTACACACTGCTCACAGCAAGGGTAGATGCACCCTTGACACGAGCCTGTGCCACATGGCAGGAACCAGCCCCTCACACCTTTGGTGTCCCTACCACACTGCAGCCTTCAGTGAGGACAAAACCTGCAGCAGATCAGCCTTTATGCATATTGCTCCCATATTAAGATAATAACTGTCAGTAGTATATTAATGAATTATTTCCTGGTTTAGTTTTCAAATTAGTAATTTACCACTTAAAACAGTAACAATTCCAAACAGTATTTCATGCACTTTCTATCTAAAATATTAGTAGCTGATGCTTACCTAAATTAATGTTGCACTAATAATGGAAACTACAATATGATTTCTAAAACACAAGGCTAAAGGCTAATGAGCATTTCTACTTGAATACATGGAAGGGATGAGGATATGAGGGTGTGGGAGGATGCACTACAAACATCTACGCACACTCTGTGGGAAAAAAGTTAAAAAAAAAAAAAAGAAAAGAAAATGAGGATTCACAGAAAGCACAGAGTTATCACCTTGAATCATACTGGGGGAGTGGAGAGGAATAGCTGCAAAATAATTTAGAAAGCAAATGGGAAAATTAATGTAAGATAATTAGAGGCAAGCAACAGAAAATATCAATAATAAGTGCAAAGAAAAAGTAACAATTGAAAAATAACAAAAGCAACACATTTGAAGGCCAGCTTTAGAAATTATTTGGCTTTTGCTTCACATATCATGACATATGTCATATAAAATATGCTACACATGGGCAAAAAATCTGAAAGGGAGTGTTCATTTAATTAGCCAGCACAACTCCACAATTTCTCTGGAAAGTGCAGAAGCACAGAGAGAAGAGAAAAACATTTACGATTCACTTAGGTCACCAGAGAATTAATTGTAAAACAACTTCTTCATTGACTTCCCCAAACATGCTCCACTGTGCCATGGAAAATCAGTTCTTGCACTTTTCTAAAGCAGCTCATTTTCCAGCACATAATGTATGAACGTATGTATGACAGGTTACTTGAAAGGAGTATCAGTCCATGACATTCATTACACTGCTGTCAAAAATAAGTTCTTCTGTGTGTACAGGAGGTTGGTTGGAGTAAACTATAATTAATTTGATGTATTCCACCTTGCAAGACTGGATCCAGTTTGAGTATTGAGTTTCTCAACACAGAAGGCAGCGTGACACACTCATTTCCTTCTTTCAGACAAGACACCCAAGGAGTTAAAACAGGCAACATGAAGAGAGCACACCCACTTTTTACTTTGGGAAAGTTGCAGGAGTAAGCTCATGTCTGAGAGCTGAAGGTCATTTTGGGAAGGGTCTCTACCCTTCCAGAGGCCTCAAGATTCATGACGCATTTCAATGTACTGCTTACAATGGACCCTGTTCAAAATATATGCTGGCAAAACAACTTATCTGAGCTCAAGAAGAAAAACATAAAACATTATCTTGGCTTGAAAAAAGGAAAAACCAGAAGAGTTGAAATTACTGCCAACAATTTCTTCCTTCTTCAGCTTTCACTGATACATTGCTGGTTCTCCACATCCAGCTCCCAAAGTTCCCCTTCTGCCTCGGTTAAGAAATGGGAACAAATATTGGTGCTCTCTTCTGACAGTGGGTAAATGGGGAAAACAGGGAACCAAGGGAGGAGAGGAGCTCCCCAGCACGGCACATGGGGAGCCCTGGGAGGATGAAGAAAGCAAAGAGCAGAGGGGTCAGACCCTGCCTGTAGGGCCACCCAGAGCAGGAGGGCTGCTGACAGTAGGTGAGCCTGGTCATGGCCACAGAAAGAACTGGGGGCAAAGAAGGGATGAAGCACCACGAACAAGCAGAGAAGGAGCTGCTTTTCAGAAAAAGACTGACAGAAGTGATGTGAAAAGTCATGATCCTCTGCATCCTGTGCTGAGGTACTGGAAGATTAGAAGGGAACATTTGCTGATTGCCTCTAGGTGAAGATAACAAGGAAAGTCAAACAGTATCATATTATAATATGGGGCCACAACTGAAAAGAAAATAAACAAAGAGTGAGGCTTGTTGGTTTTCTTTTTTTTCTTAACAAAAGAACTGAATCATCAGAGCATCATTTCTGATGCACTTGATATGGCAAAAGAGAAATATGATAGGTCAGAAAAGCTGTACCTGTTTGGAGAATCTATCTCCTCTCCCTCCCCTGCAATCCCACAATTTGCTCCCCTGCTGCAGGTCTGCAGCCCTTCCCCTCTGGGCAGCAAAGATCACCTCTGCACTAGTGAGGACTCATGTACCAAAGGAGCATATCTGAAAGATCCCATGTCCACAAAATACACATTTTGGAGGGTTGGAACCACTAGTGAGCATGCTGAAGACCTAAGGGCAGAAAGTATTGCCCCAGAGGAGTGGCAGGATTCAAACATCAAACCTATTTTGTGTCAGGATGAAAAGAAATCAGAAAATTTTAGACCAATCAATCTACTCTCAATTACCAGAGACATTCAGGAGTAAATTATTTAATGATAAATCTACAAGGACCTAAAGGATCAAGATAATTAATCAAGATATTACACCTCACCTACCACCAGTCCTCAATTTAAAAACAAGTGAATATATCAGTGGCAAGAGTAATTCATGTCAAATGAATCTGACTTCCTTCTCTGATGTGTGGAAGTAGTGTCTTGGTACTTCAGGTTCACAATAGATAAGGTAAGCAGACAATCATCTGAGAAGTTACCTCAAAACAGATACCATCAGTGCTTTACTGTTACACTGAAAGGGAACTTCATGTGCAGATTTCACTCCTGGGCCAGGTTTTCATTCATGATTTCAACACAGAAAGAAGGTCTGAAAAGTCTTTGGAATACAGGATCAGAATTAAAAGTTATCTTGCTAAAATGGAAAAAGGGTCTACAACCAATAATCTGAAATACCACAGAGGTAAATGCTAACAGAGGGAAGAAGTCAAACACAAAAGCACAAAACAGAAATAAATAACCAAAATGCAGAATTTCAGAAAGGAGCCAAGAAATTCTAGCAGATCACAAACATTCACCGACAAAAAACCTGCAGTTACCAAAATCTCACTGTGGGATAGCTTAAGTGTGTTAAGAGAGTCAGGGGGAGAGCAGCAAGGGTGTGCTGAAATGTGGAAAGCAGCACCTGGGAGGAGCTGGGACATCTGAGTGTAAAAGACAGGATTACACATCTTCTGACATAGAAAACAATTGTTAAAAGACCAGTAAGATATTTTCTCCATGACCACTATGGATGTGACAGGAAATAGGCTTAATCTGCAGCAAAGAAATGTTGACTATCAGGGAAAGAATACTGTAACAAAAGACAGTGAACTCCTGAAGCTGGGAGACTATCTCTTATTCTTAGAGATTATTAAGACATTAAACATATTTCAGGAATGACTTGCCTACATTTTACCCTGCAGAACTGCAAAGGAGTGGGGCTGCCAGCTCTGAGCTTCTTTGCTGACATTGTTCTGAGTAACCAACAGACTTCAGCTTTTCATGCTACAATGCTTGACATTTCAGTGCTAGCACTGACCAAAAATGCTGCTCAGGACCAAAAAAATCCACCATCATATAGATCTCTTCAGCAGAAGCAGGTGCTTATGTGTATTGTGGGACTGTTGCTTTAGATTTGTGGGACTTGCTGCCATATCAGAACTGAAATATTTTGAAATGTGCTGCACTCATTTTTATGATAAGAATGTAATTAGTCACAAAATGGGGAAGTAAATCAAAAAAGATATGGAATTTTATGTCCTGATCTCAAAAATTAAACAACAAATATTTACACCAGACACTTTAATATGCAAAGATTTCTTACACATTCATTTGTAAATTTTTACAATATGCATTCAGACGTCACTACTACTGCTTTTAAATCAAGTCTGTGTGGTACTGTCAAGAAGCATCTAAATTACAGTGATGACTCATAAGTAAACAAATAGTACCACTAAAATCAAACTACAGATATTGGAGACTGGGCAGGATTTTAGAAGTATAAATAAAACAAGAGGTCAAATTAAATCTCCCCGTTTTTTACTCTGTGAAAGAACAGAAAGCATAACATTGTATCACTGATTTCATATTCCAAATAATTTAATACAATTCAAACAAAATCAGCTTATGACACTTAAAGCAAAGCATAAGCAACAGAAAAAGCAAAACTGGACTACTAAAGAGAAGCCTGTGGGATTACAATGTTTTGGCATTCAGAAAATTAAGTGCAACAGCAAGTTTTTGGGTTGATATGCAAGAATTTAGACTGACTCCTGCTATTAAGCCCCTTCCTTGAAGTCAGTGTGAATTTTGCCACTGGCTTCGAGTGGAGCAGGAAGAGGCATGTTATCAGCCATCACAGCAGGCTGTATTCTTCAGCTAACAATACACGTCCACAGGTAGAGATAAAGGAAAACTGTTAAGTGACCTACCCAGAATGGATGGGACTGGAAACAAGGTTAACATTGTCCAAGGTGTCTGCAGCCCAGCTATAGTGCCTGAGAGAATCAGAGTCAAACTCCCTCTGAAACGTCAGGTGCTTCAAAACAAAATTTAAAAAAAGACAAATTTAAATTTAACACTAAAACACTTGTCTTAAATGCAAGCTTGTTAATATAATTCTATTAAATTTAGACTGGTCGTTTTCATATAATCGTGCTGATAAACGATATATGCTGGAAATCCTGTAACAATAACATGGAATACACAGATAAACTCATGTCTCCTCAAACACACCATTCTTTCTGCCCACTTTTCACACCTCCTTCCGTTTCAACTACGCATCTCTCCAGTATTTACTTACCTGTGCCAGGTTAAAAAGATTGAAAAATATATTACCATTTGTACTGCAATCATACACCATGTAGCCAGGCAGTACAATATCCCCCCTCAGAAGATGCCATTGAATAGATCCTTGTTCAAGCAGAACCTGTGAATAACTTCACTGAGAGTTTTGCTGAAGCTGTGAATGCAGGAGCGAGTTCGCGGTGGGAGGGGGTTTTAGTTTGTCTCCATACACATACAACCAACATGAGACCTGTTTTCTAGAGTGCCACTGCCCCTACTCATCTCCACAAAAATAGCTTTAACCCTGTGAAGCGCTGGAACGCTGGTGCTATAATTAACTACCCCGTCTGAGAGACACTGAGGTGTAATTTGTTACTTGCTGCTGCCCACAGACACACACATGCACACTCCTGTATCCTGTGCTCTGCAACATGTTCTCACCCTAAAAATCGTCCTGCTGTGCAGCAAAGCCATTTCAGGAAAATACACTCTTTTTTTGTTTATTTCTTTTATCCTACAAAATAAACAAATTCAATCTTCAAACACTGTTTGCCTCTATTTCCAGGCTGATATGAAAGCTTCTCCCTAATTTAAGAAGCACCATCAGAAATTACATCACTAAAAGTAAGTCAGGAAGCTGTCATGCAACACACACAGTCTTCACCCAAGGTGGTGTTAAAGATGCCAGTGTTTCCTGTAAGTAGGTTGTTTGCGGCTTACAGGCAAATGCATCTAGAGAGAGAGCAGAGTCTGTTTAGACTAAAACCTCATGGGCTGTTTTCAAATCAAATTCAGTGGGTTCAAGTCAAACCTGAGCCGAGCACTCACTTCTACACAGGGGAGTTTTATTATTTCCGCCTTGTTTTTTATATGCTGACACACAGTGGTAGTGCAACTTCATTATGTAGAACAGAAATATCAGCATTAGTAGTAAATCTGGCAGAGTCAGTCACAAACACACAAAAATACTTCTGTTGAGAAGCTTCCACAAGATAAGCAGACAGATAGTGCTGTGTTGTTGGCCAGGTTGGGCAACTCTCCCATCACTCTGGGGTTTCCAACAAGCTTCACTTTTTAGCCATTTCTTTTATTAGAGATGAGCATCCCAGCTTTCCTTCCAAAAAACCAGCGATGCTGTAATTTACTGCCAATCAACAGAAACCTTTGCAGGGTACAACTTTGCTCTGTCATCCATCAAACATGGTGCCACATGGCTCGATGCCCCCTCCTTTCAATACCCTAACACTTCTATTAAGGAACTTTTGTCGAACTTTGTGCTGTAATGTATGTACTTGAGGCCTGATGGTTCAAACACAGACAACAACAATAAAGGGCAAACTTGCATATGTTAAACACCAAAATACACCATCAGACAAAAAAGATAAAATGAATGCTGTTAAAGCAATGACAATTAAGCAACCACTGTGGACTTAATCAGTGCCATTAGCTTAATGAAGACAGTTTTCTAAGTCTTTCCAAAAAGACACCAGAGATTTTCCTGCATTTCCTGAGAATGCCACCATTGCTGTGGATTTCTGCTATTCCAAATGATTTGTAAGAGCTCATACTGAGCACGTTATTACTTTTGATACCAAACAGTTTAAGATTCAGACAGCTTGTCTCAGGTATGGTAAAGATTTAGACAAAAATAAACATATTACTTTGCTCACTGATTAACTTTATCATCAAAAGTAGGACAAAGCAATGTGCCAAAAGGAACAACACAATTTGGTATTTGCCATTAAAATGCCTCCTAAGGCGTAACAGAGAGACTCTCATGCACTGAGACCCCGGCATGCACCACATCAACAGAGAAACATCAACACACATCAACAAACAAACATGGGGTCAGGTTTCCCAGACATGAAAAATGCTAATGTTCACTTAGCAGTGTGATATAGAAAACTAAACACAGGGCCATATAAATTCCAAGGAAATACCATCACTCCTAAATAACCTCTGCTAGACAGAGGTGCTCCTAGGCTCACCACTGTGCTGTAGGTTTGCCTACACACATACTTAGGGCTTTCTGGTCTTTGTCCTGAGGTATGGTCTGTACGCCAGGCAACTACTGTTTGAAAGCATTCCTTTCTGACCAGGTGTACTCAAACAGATCTTTTGGACACATTAAGAGCGAGCAAAAACCCAAAGCCCGCAGTCAATAATTTTGGCAGAGGAACAGAGTAGGAAAAGCTAATAGCAGGACACATGAATCTTACACAGAGCACACATCTGTGGTTCCCATTTTTTCAGGCTCTTGAGGTGCTGGATTTTCCAGGCAGGCAAAAAAATCTTCCTGTCTTAAATTGTAATATAAGCAGTCCAGAAGATGGAACACTGTCAGTGACATCAAATCACAGTATTCATCCTGTGCTTGGTCAGGTCCCAGAGTTCCCTCCCTGGACCGAGGGCGATTAACTATGCATTGCTAAAGGGTGTGGCAGCCTTAGATGCAAATGCGTGTATAAAAATACTGATGGTTCTGCTGGCAAGGATCCTGCTGGTTGCATAACTGAATATCCAGGCTGTGTAATATCAGAGTTCAGCAAACAGAAGAATTTATGCTTCCTCCCAGATGAATTTATCCAGACTGAAGTGATTCAGCAAGCTGCTATTTAATGGACAGCCCGAGTCATCCTGCCTTTGGCTGATTAAATTCAGAGGTTGATGTAAATTATTCCATGGAGAAAGTCATTGGGATTTAGTCTGAGTTGCTGCATCCAACATAACATGCCAGGACACAGAAATTTTAACTTTGCTCCAGCCAGGTTATGAGGTACAGTGTGGCCTGGATTCAGAATTCCCTGTTTAACAGGGAGAGCAATAAGCCACCAAATGCAAACAATGGAAAATATAATGACTTTTAAGGAATTATTAGAAACTCTTCTCTGACACTCAGTGTGTTATGCTGGCAGTGAGGTTCAGTGAAGAACAGTTTCAAATCTTCCTCATTTTTTTCTTTTCACACTCCCAAGTCTCTCAGTGATCCTGGGGAGAGGCAACCATGGGATCTTCTATTTTAACCTGATCAAGAGGTTGACAAATGCTCCTTACTCTTTTATATACTGATATTTGTGATAAAATCAATTCCCATTACTCTGAGACTTTGCTGTTGCCATGAACTCCACACAGGTCTGAGCTGTACAAAATAAGAGGAAATAGCATATGCAGACAGGCAGTGGGTGTCTCAGCTTCAAAGTAATGTGACCCCCAAAATAGTCTTAACTCATCTAGGTTTCCAGATGGACTTTAAGGATGTTGGTTTTGACCCACAGTGTTCTTTGTTCTTGTGAATTCCACTGGTGGAACACAAGTTGGTGGTTTTCTTCCCTTCCTTTCTACTGCCATAGCAGAGATTATCTAGAAGCCCATCAATGTAGAGAGGCATGAGAGACTGCATCTCCCAAATGCAGTCCTGCTTCAGCCAAAGTGCTGTAAATTTAGGTCTGGGCTGAAGAACAGAAATTCCAGAGGATGGATGTATTTTTGTCAGGACATTGAGGTTTGCAGAAGCCATACCAGAAACTTTTAGCTGGGCTCCCTTTTTCATGAAGATAGTTTGTTGGTTTTATGTTGTTTGTTTTTCAGAGAATCATGGCTTTACTAACCTCTCAAGACAGAACTGGTATTTTTTCCACTACAACCTTTCCTGTTCCTGATCGTCTCCTGGACATGAGATACTTGAAGTTTATCTAGAGTATTAAGATTAGAATAACACTCCCAGTTAGACTGACAATCAGGCCTCCAGCCTGGCTTCATTTTACATGACAAATTTGGACCAGTTTTGAACTGCAATAATTTCACAATCATTGCAGGACAGAAACTGGAATCACAAAAACACAGATTATAAATGCAATGAAAACAGCCTACACTGCTGCTCAGCACCAGCACTACAATGTTTTCATATTTGTTGCCTTGTCAGCTCAAGAGCCTGCACTGTAAGAGATCTTCCGGAAAGCAGAGAGGTCCATGACAACTCCCAGAGAAAATGAAGTTTGCCCTGAAGCACAGCTCCTGTACTGGGTGAGGTGTCACTGCAACACTTCCACATTTAGAGAAGTAATTTTTATTTTTGCTGTGGAATTTTAATAAGAAACAGGTTGATTGTGCACATTTTCAGCATAGTGCCTGTTTTAAGCCTTGCTACGTGATCAAATGCACCCTAGCTTCTAAATCCATGCCACCTATTTCCATGGTAATCACAAAAATGGCCAGAAACATAAAGCTGTGCAATATATTCTCAGACTGATGAGTCTTCCTCTTCTCTGAAATTTCCATCATATCAAGAACACTTAATGAAGTCTTAGGATTAGGAGGCGTCAGAGCAACTTTAGGTTCTCAGCCCTGACACATAATTTCTTGTCCCCAGTGCCAGGAGTTACAGATTTTGTTTCCTGACTTCAAACCAAATGAAACCACAAAATCACTGCTATGCAAGCTTTAGAAACTCTCCAGAGCTGACTGTTGCAAATTAAGGTTATTGGTGGTTTACAGCATTTCACTTGAAAGTAACAACCTAATAATAAACATTTTGTTGCTAAAGACAGAATTCAATTTCTGCCATTCTCATAATGCTACCAAAACTGCGTGTAGAAGCTGCAGTAAAACTGGGTAACTTATATTAGAATTTACAGACTAATACAATCGAAGTTTCAAATGCACAAGTCCTGCTCTGTGGATCTTTTCCCTCATGAAAATATCCTTTGAGATCAATAACTCCCCAGTGCAGGAACACTCCTCTGTGCAAACAGCAGCAGAAAACCTCTGTTTCATTACAATCCACCTTCCAGGACATAAACAACAGTTCCACTCCACAGTCCTTGCCTCACTCTCAAATAAAGATTTTTATGTGAATTTTTATTCAGCTTCCTAGCAGATCTCCAACTTCAGGTCAACAAGAAACTCTCGAGTAATTCAGTGACATTTGAAAATCTGAAACCAATCTACCAAGGAAAATGCTGAGGAACCTACAAACAAAGCATACAGTACTCCATAATGCTAGCATTAGCTTTTGGAAAGACCTTCCCACGCTAGAATCAGGGCAAAAGATTCTGCTTTCATGGTATTAGTCATTGCACAAGTGTTTGGAAGATACATAAACTGAGCAGTGTATAACAGGTTAATCTTTGCAAGGCCAAATTGTTCCCAAGGGTGGAAAAACAAGGAGAGGAGTTGGAGTCCCCTCCATGTGGACAGAATAGTCTACACAGTACAAAGGTTGCTCAGCATAAAACACGTTGCTCCCATCTTATCAAAGCACTCTGAAGACACACGTAGCATTAGGTCACACATGCTCCCAGTGACTTCACCAACTGACCAACCCCATTCTCAGAAACATAACTGGTCCCTTAAAGACTCTTCTGGTTTGGGACCCCATCACCTGTCTCTTGCAGGATCAAAACCACAAAGTGGTAACCCCACAATTTCTTTCTCACAGCTCCCCGCTTCTTCCCCCCTTTTCAATGGCTAAGAGAGCAGCGATAGTATCTGGAGGCACCAAGGTCTGCACACTCATCCCCTGGAAATATGAAGCCCAACTATGTGGTGGCAGAGACACAGCACATACCTGGTCCTTTGCTGGTACCAGCAGCTCTTCAATCATCATGCTGTCCCGGGCATAAGAACTCCTGTTCAGCGTGTAGGACCTATCCGAACTGAAGGAGCGGAGGCTGTTGTATTTACCATTTATCATAGAAAGTGCGGGTGACAATGAGATGAACAGAAAATAAAAATAAAAAAATTAATACATGCAACTTCCAGGGATAGCAAAAGATGGCAAAATATACATAATGTCTGAAATAAATACAAGGGGGAAAATGGAATAAAAAGTATTTGACTACAGTTAAATATCCCCTTCCCTACAATATACATAAGCAAAATCTTAACAGATGTTTACTGCTTTGGCAGTAATGCTGTGGCTTTAGAATAGATCTAGAAAAGTGTATTTAAGTATTTGATGAACTTTGATAAATATCTTTATGTCCCAATCCTGGATGGAGACCCATGAGGGCAGGTCCCAGGGGAGCTGTGGGTAGGTTACATCACCTGCCCATAAAGCTCAGGTTGCTGAAGCAGGTTTAACTAAGAGCAAGTTTTATGTGTTGTCATCCTCTTTGTGGTTGAACCACTTTTGACATTGTTATAAACACCTCAGTTATTCCTTTAGTTAGAAAGAAAGGGTAGCATTTTTGAAATGAAAGAAAGAAGAAATTAGCTAATTAATGATTAAATACAGATTCTGATGTTTTGGGTGTTATTTAGAAATAACTAAGATCACTCTGAATGTGTTGCAATTAAATCAACGTAGGAGTGTGTTATATTTAACCCTGGAAGGTACATTATGGTATGTGCTAAAAACATGCTGCAGGCCTAGACATGCTTGCTACGTGACAAAAAATAAAGTAGTAAAAAAGTGAATTAATACAAAGCAACATCCAACATATTACACTTTTGAACTAGCAACACTTTTCAGACTCAAAACTCTACAACGTGTTTCATGCATTTAGTAGTTGCTGATTGAATTTTTCTAGTCCCTTAGCACATGTTGCTCCTTGTGCTGGAAGCAGAACTGGGATCTTAATTATACACTGTAGGCATATGTTAAGCAGACTTTTACACGATAAGGGGCATAAAGAAATTAAGTTATATTTGTTATAACAGAGGGATATTCTCTAAGGCTGAACCCACTCCCAAAAATAAAAGCATGTCACTTTCCAATGCTGAATAAAATGAAAATAAGCAATGGCAGCAGCAGAAAGATGAGAAAGATGTAACACGATGCCATGCCTTCTTACCTGACTTTTGGACTAAAGCAATTTACAGTGGAAAAGAAACAGGAGAAATAGAAAGCAAAGAATCAGACAGGAAAAGCAAGATGTTATGGCTGGATGGCTAATATATTTAATGTGTTCATTTCTTAATGTTACACTCAGAATCAGCAATAAGATACATCCAGAGAATACTTTTTTTTTTTTTTGCTAAATAAAATACTTCACAGGAAAACCACCGTATTTGTCTCCTCTGAGCATAACATGTGCAATGCAAAAAAAAAGAGCTACGCAGCAACAAATAGTAATGGCACTGCTAAAATCAGAAGCATGGGAATATTGGATTTCTCTCAAAGAAAAGATAACGTGGGGTTGAACCCTCAGCTCTACCTAACAGATCTTGTCTGTGAAACTCTGCTCTGCCACCTGCACAGGGAGCACTCAGGTCTGTGCAGGAAGAGAGCTGTACGGAGTCAAAGGTGTCAGGTAAATCAGTGCCCGGCTCTGCACACAGAGCACGCTCCCTCTGCACCCTCACTGCCGCGCTTCAGCACTGACCACAGCTCAGAGCGCTGTGTGATGACCTTGCTCTCGCCAGCTCCTCTTTAAATGCAGCACGTCAGCTTTGTTGATTCGATTCACAATGACACGAGGTTCTCCCTTCAGATTTGTTTTGCTGATTTTCTACCTAATGGACTATTTAAATGCATTTTGGCATTTCTCATGAATGTATGTATCACATACTTACGAACTTCCCTAAAAATTGTAAGCCAAGCAAAACATTGCTGGGGACTAATAAAAAGCAAATCTGCACTGCATGCTTGCATTTCTAATGTGACCATGGCAAACAAGACTGAAGGGTAGACATCTAAGCTTTACTTTATGGGAGCTGCCATTTGCTGTTAGACAATGAACTCACTTTTTAAAACAGATCTTTAAACTACAGCATAGGAAAAAGTCCTCAGGGCTCCATCTTATGAGGTTTAATTATTAGCTTCAGTACAATTCAACTGTCAGTAAATACACTGCAAATCCACAACTATGGAAGTAATCCCTGCTCATACAGCTTTAATTGTTTTGAGCAACACACAGTGCAGGCTTTAGCAACATTCAAAAATGAAATCTAAAACGTCGATCTAGAAACACCTGGATTGGAATTAACATTAGTCAGACATCATATCAGGTTTACAATGTTTTATCAGGTTCACAGAAACTTTGGCCTGTTTTTTGTAACACGTAATCCATTCCCTGTCAAATTAAACCCTGAAACAAATTTAGGGTAAACCTGCTTTTCAGGGGCGGGGGGGAGGGAGAGGGGGACGGGGGAAGGAAAAGGAGCAATTTTTCTTTAATATTATCTCTCTTGGTTGAATTACTTACTAGCACCTTTAAAGAAATAAAAGCACCAAAATAGCAAAATGATTGTCATTCAGTTTTTCTGGCATTTACATTATTCAGCAAAATTAGCCCATTAAGGAACCCTCTACTGTGAGTATCAGTCTGACCCAGCAGTACATCAAAGAAATCTGTTTTTGCTGGCTGCTCTAGATCAGTTTCTAGACCAGTTGCAGACCACTAGCAAAGAGGTGACTGGGAGATGTTCAGAGCAAGAACAGAAACCAGAAAAAGTGAATAGTTAAGTTTTCCATATCACTGCCATAAGAAGCCAACATGAATAAAGAATATGAAATAAAACTGCAATGAACATATGCTTCCAAGGAAGAACACCCCCTCTACTTCGTTTCAAAAGAGGCTCCAGTGTTGTGTGAAAGAGCTCGCTTGGTTTGTAGAAACTTGTAGCTGTGGTGACGCGCGAACATGAGAAACAGCAAATACAATACCTGGCGGAGCGGGCGCCCAGGCTAAAGCCCATGTATCCTTCAGCAGGCAAAGAATCATCTCCCAGCTCTTTCAGATCCTGGGGTCCGAGGTATTTGTCCGTATCGCCTGTCATTGCATCCTCACCTGCCAGCACAGAAGCCAGGCTGAAATCAGGAGCTACACGTATTGTAAATGTTTGTGCTTAGCAAGTCATAACGCCCTTCTCTGCGCGCCAATAAGGAATCAATCCAGTCACCCCCACTTTCCCTAAGGCTCTTTCCACGTAATATGTTAATTATCCACCCTCTGAATGGGCCTGAGAAAATAATTTTATTGGGGTGCAAATGAAAGAAGCAAAACTCCACCTTGACGTAAACCCAATAAAGTTATATGAGGGATGACTTTTGCCCAATCGTTTCAGCAAGCTAAAGGCTTCTTCTGTACTTTGCATCATTACACATGCTTTTGCTTTCCTTATCAAAAAGAGCCCGAGCTAACAAAATAAAGTTAGATCATTCCATGTGGGAAATAAAAACAAAAACATCAAACCAACAAACAAAACCAAACCAACCGCTGGGTGAGAGAGACAGCCTGTTAGCCCACCAGTATGGAAAAGTGCAGCAAGCTTGAATGGAGGCTGAGCGAAAGAAGAAGCCAGCCTTTCACCTTCGGTGTTTCTCAATAACTTTTGCAAGTTTGAATTGAAGAAAGGGATTTTTGTAACTAACATATTTATTAATTCATTTTTTTTTTCCCTTAAGAACCGCTTCCCGCTCCCAGGTTGATTTTCTGAAGCTCAGCGGCTTCCTGCAGCCCGTTCTCCGCCCCGGCAGCAGCCGCGGGGGCGAGGGCGATGCGGCCCATCCCCATCCCCGCGGCGCAGAACAAAGCCGAGCCCGCGGACCCCGGCCGAGCCCCCGGGCGGGAGGGACCCCGTCGGGAAGCGCCGGGAGCATGTGGGACGCGGCCATCCATCCCCAGGGAAAGAGATCGTTAGTGGGTTTAGAGGAAAACAAGAGGAAGGGAAGTTAAATGTTGGCAGAGGCGGGCAGGCGCCGCAAAGGGTTAACGGAGCAGCTGCCCGGCGGGGAGCATTTGCATGCCATTACATCATGCAAACCTACATTCCTGCGTTGACAGAGCAAGTCCAAAATATGCCTTTTGCGGTTGTTGGATTTTTTTTTTTTTTTACCCCCCTGTTCCCTCAACAGCACAGAGCAGAGAACGCTCCGTGTAAACTCACTGCTTGCCGACATTCACTCTCCTCCTTTGTTCTGAACGAATTTTAGGTGTGTAAAAGTTGCACAACATAGAAGTTTAACAGCGCATTCCCGAAGGTAAGTGACTCCCAACCCCAGACTCCCGTTTCCCGCTTTCATTCAAGGAGTTTAGACTAGTTTCCATTCACTAAACTCAGGAAACCACAGGCGAGCTCTGGTTTTAAACTAACAATCAAGTCTAAAAATACCCCTTCAGCTACTGCTTTGCAAACGGCAAACAAACAGACCAACTTTCTCCTCCAGCCCAGCAACAACCAGTATTTTAAGTAACAGTTTAAAAGCTAAAATGTGCATAATACCCAGAAAGCATTCAACAACCCGAGACAGAAACATCATACATCAAGTGAAACTTTAAAAAAGTCTTACTGTTTTGGAAAGCCATTTTCACCAGTCTGGTCTATAAGATTTTTTTTCCCTGGTGTTTCCAAGAATTCCTATTAGTCCTATTAGTCCTTAAGCAGTGATTTAGACTTAATCTCCAAACCAGCACAAGCAAACTAATCCCTGTGGGTCATATTCGCTTTCCACACAACAACTGAGATCTTCTTAACATCTTGATCTCTTCGTATGTATTTTAAGACATGTGCATCTTTGTCCTCTCAACTCAGATTAAAAGTTCTTTGCAAATATGAAACAAAATGAAAAATAATGACTGCAGTTAAAAAAAATAAAAATCCCCTTTTTAATCACTCTGCAGACATCCCTTTAAAGCTTCTGCTGATTGGATTACAGCCTCCCTTGGCAAGCCTCTTGAATGGTGACATAAATGCAGGCACTCCAGTTATTTGTATGTAAATAGGGGTGC